>JAWPHD010013380.1:0-68692 GCA_037043455.1 Cyrtodaria siliqua
ACCAACTCGGCAGTATACAAAGGCCTAGATTAACCATCTCAAGGGACCAACTCGGCAGTATACAAAGGCCTAGATTAACCATCTCAAGGGACCAACTCGGCAGTATACAAAGGCCTAGATTAACCATCTCAAGGGACCAACTCGGCAGTATACAAAGGCCTAGATTAACCATCTCAAGGGACCAACTCGGCAGTATACAAAGGCCTAGATTAACCATCTCAAGGGACCAACTCGGCAGTATACAAAGGCCTAGATTAACCATCTCAAGGGACCAACTCGGCAGTATACAAAGGCCTAGATTAACCATCTCAAGGGACCAACTCGGCAGTATACAAAGGCCTAGATTAACCATCTCAAGGGACCAACTCGGCAGTACACAAATGCCTAGATTAACCATCTCAAGGGACCAACTCGGAAGTATACAAAGGCCTAGATTAACCATATTAAGGGACAAACTCGGCAGTATACAAAGGCCTAGATTAACCATCTCATGGAACCAACTCGGCAGTATACAATAGCCTAGATTAACCATCTCATGGGACCAACTCGGCAGTATACAAAGGCCTAGATTAACCATCTCATGGGACAAACTCGGCAGTATACAAAGGCCTAGATTAACCATCTCATGGGACATAATTGACAGTACAAAGGCCTAGATTAACCATCTCAGGGACCAACGCGGCAGTATACAAAGGCCTAGATTAATCATCTCATGGGACCAAATTTACAGTAAAAAGGCCTAGATTAGCAATCTCATGGGACTAACTCGGCAGTACAAAGGCCTAGATTAACCATCCCATGGGACCATTTAGGCAGTACAAAAGCCTAGATTGACCATGTCAGTGGACCAAATCGGTAGTACAGGAGGCTAGATTAACCATCTCATGGGACCAATTTGGCAGTACAGGGCGTTAGATTGACCATCTCAGTGGATCAACTCGGCAGTACACATGCCTAGATTAACCATCTCACGGGACCAACTCGGCAGTACAAAGGCCTAGATTGACGATCTCATGGGACCAACTCGGCAGTACAAAGGCCAATAGTGACCATCTCATGGGACCAACTCGACAGTACAGAAGGACTAGATTAACCATCTCATGGGACCAACTTGGCTGTACAGGGTGCTCGATTGCCAGTCTCAGTGGACCAACTCGGCAGTACAAAGGCCTAGATTGACGACCTCATGGAACCAAGTCGGCACAGTATAGGGGGCTAGATTGACCATCTCATTGGACCAACTCGGCAGTATTAGGGACCATATCAGTAGAACAAAACAGCAGTACAAGAGGCTAAATTGAACTAACTCGGCAGTACAAAAGCTTAGACTGACGATATCATGGAACCAACTCTGCAGTACAGGGGGCTAGATTGATCATTTCATGGGACAAACTCGGCAGTACAGGGGCTATATTGACCATCTCAGTGGACTAACTCGGCAGTACAAAGGCCTAGATTGTAACAAATCAGCAGTACAAGAAGCTAGATAGATCATCTCATGCCACCAACTCGGCGGCGCAAAAGCCTAGATTGACGATTTCATGGGACCAACTCGGCAGTACAAAGGCATAGATTGACGATCTCATGGAACCAATTTGGCAGTACAGAGGGCTAGATTGACCATCTCATGGGGCCAATTCGGTAGTACAGGGGGCTAGATTGACCATCTCATGGAACCAACTTGGCAGTACAAAGGCCTAGATTAACCATCTCATGGGACCAACTCGGCAGTACAAAGGCATAGATTGACCATCTCAGTTGATCAACTTGCTTAGCAATACAGGGGACCGTAATGCAAGATCTAACTCTTGGGACTAGATTGTCTATCTCAGGAGACCCACTCGTCAGTATAAGATAGAAAGAGCCAATGTTAAGGACAGTTCAAACAGATCAAATATACCCAAACCCATTTAAGAAATAAAGGGGCCTCACCTACACAGAAATTAATACAGTTTAGTGTTACCTATCCTTAACTTGTATTCATGTAACACTGGAGCATTACAACTACAATTGTTGAGGCTAGATTGTGTATTGATAACATGTATTGTGATATCTGTTCTGATGTAGTTAAAGCTTCAGAGAAAAGTTTTAAACGAGCTAAGTTTAGACACTATTTAAAGCCGTATTGGAATAGCGCTCTCAAAGAGTTACATTCTAGTATGCGACATTTGAGGAAATTGTGGATTGAGAATGGCAGACCAAGGGATGACGCACATATTGCGTATACTAGGTACAAGGACGCCAAAAGGTCGTTTCGTAAACATCTTAGGGTTTCTTCAGAAACATATCTAAATTCGCTGAACGAAGACATCGATAACGCCGCTGAAGTGGACGCAGGGTATTTCTGGAAGCTAATAGCGGCAAGGAAAAACAAAGACAAAATGCATACAAGCTCTGAAATGAAGTTCAACAATAAGATATATCGAAATGCAAAATCAATAGCAGAACAATGGGGATTGTTCTTTGATGAACTATATACAGATGTTATTAAGCCTTCATTCAATTTAGAATTCCGACAAACTATTGAATCTCATGTTGATGTTCTCAAACAACGCAGCACTGAAAACGATCCGTTTATCCCATTCACACAGGAAGAATATAACGAAGAACTAATGCATTTAAAAAAAGGAAAAGCATGTTCCAGTGACTCTATCTATAATGAGCACTTGCAATACGGAGGAAATGAGTTAAACAGGGTATTGCTTCATCTCATGAACTTAATGTATTGTTATTCTTACACTCCTAACGCGATGAAATCGGGATTGATTATCACACTGTATAAAGGTGGTCGCAAAAAAAAAGAAGATCCAAGCAGCTACCGTGCAATTACGTTATCTTCAAACATTTTAAAACTGTACGAAAGATTATTACTACATCGTGTCAAGACAGAATCTGATATACAAGTGAACCCACTGCAAGGAGGTTTTCAGAGTGGGATAGGTAGCCTCATGACGTCATTTTTACTTCGTGAATGCGTACATATTACGAAGGAGGAAGGAAGTCCATTATATGTGTGCTTCTTTGATGTAAAAACAGCTTTTGATAAAGTATGGCATTCTGGACTTTTTTACAAACTAAATGACATGGGGATGAAACTAAGTACTTGGAAAGCATTCGTTGACCTTCATACTAATCTTGAAAGCTGTGTTATCTACAAGGGATACAAGTCAGAAACATTCTCAGTTAATATCGGTACCAGACAAGGTGGCGTGAGCTCTCCGTTTTTGTATTTATGCTACATTGATGGTCTAATCAAGGAGATTGAAGTTTCAAGATTTGGTTTGAATATTCGCGGAATATCTATTCCTTGTACCGTGGCAGCCGATGACATGACACTCCTTTCTTTAACAAAACTTGGTATGGACAGATTAATAAACATTTGCTACGACTACTCTTGCCGTTGGGGTTACGAATATAATGCTTCCAAGTCTGCTGTAATTGTGTGCAATGAAACTAAGTCTAAGTTTCTAAAGTCAAAAAGGATCTGGAAAATTGGCAATGACAATATAAATGAAGTAGCATCATATAACCATCTTGGCGTGCGCTTTGATAAATACATGAAGCATGAAGACAATTTGAAAGAAGCAAATGCAAGGATTAAGGGAACTCTTTTAAGCCTCGAATGCAGTGGTATATACCGGGAGGGTGGGCTGCATCCATTTACATCTAGGAAAATATATAAGTATATTGTGCTTCCCAAAGGATTATTTGGATGTTAAAGACTTATTTTTATTTAGACTATGCTCCAATTTTAATTAGACGGAAAATACGCAGAAAGGGTATGTACACGATATTGTACAAGTACTGATGAAATATGGCTTATTTGACATATTAGAAAATTATATTGAAAATGGTGTATTCCCTTCAAAATATGTTTGGAAGCGAGAAATAAATCGGCGAGTTAAAGAGCGCGAAGAATATTTATGGTATATGCGGACAAACGATCCAGATCTTTTTGAGTTTCACAGTGTCCACCCAGTGTTTAACGAGAGTCCAATATGGAGAATGTGTCGTAATAACACAAAACTGATGAGCAGCTGCAGAAATGTCATAAACATGGTGTCTATGCTTTGCTCGTTTCAAACTGAAAAGCTTTGTTCAAAGTGCGGTGCCTTATATAGATGTTATGTTAACCATTCTATGTTTGAATGCGTTTATTTATGTGAATACAGATGCAAATTTATGTATGACCTGAAGGTAGCATTTGGTTTTCCTGTTTGGCATTTTATAACTAACTTGGATTCATATGCGAGACTTGGTGTTATGTTAGGCGCACCATGTGATGAATTAGAACGTTTGCTCAAAGATGACTATATTAACTTTTTAGAAATGTCTATAATATATGTTAGTCTGATGTGGTCACAGCACAATGCGATATAATCGATATTACTGCATGTTAAAATAAAAGTGTGTTGGGGCAAGGAAGTAAATGCCAGAAATATACGTACATAAATGGGTCTGATTAATCTTGTAATTTCGTTTCGACAAGGTTTTTCTAATGACCACCTTTTACTGAAGTATGTTCTTTGTCATATACGTATGTATATATATACATATATGTGTATGTATGTATGTATATATGTGTATGTATATGTGTGTGTATGTGTATGTGTATATGTGTATATATATTTGTATATGTATGTGTATGTACATATATGTGTATGCGTATATGTATATACATTGTATATATACATGTATGTCTCGAGACTCAATAGTTTAAAAGAACTATAAAATCAGGTAACTTTGTAAAGTTATTTGTACATAGGTTCACGTTCATTTTATAGTGTTGTCACAGCACCTTGCAGTGCTATTTGATATTCTACATGTTTAAAATAGTGCGTGTTTTGCGTATTAATATATAATATAAAGCGTGTTTTGTTTAAATCTTCTAATTATCTAGATTTATACATTATATTGTATTAATGAATTATATATTGTAAGTGTGTTGTGGTAATGTACGTAGCAGGAGGCAGATCTATGCGTACTTAAATGGGTCTGATTAATCTTGTAATTTCGTTTCGATAAGGTTTTTCTAATGACCACCAATTGCTGAAGTATGCTCTTTGCCATTTATCGTTGATGTATATGTATCACTTCTTTAATCTATTATCATTTACTTGAGACTCTATATTAGTTTGAAATAACTATAAAATCAGGTAACTTTTTAAATATACTTGTAAATATGTTCTTGTTCATTTTATATACATGGTTATTACGTGTAAGTGTAACTTTGTAGTGTTTGTACTTATATATGTGAATCTTCAATATGGAGGAAATAAAGATATATATATATATATCCTTAACTTGTATTCATGTAACACTGGAGCATTACAGTTTGATGTTTTATGTTTTTATAAAAAATACAAAATACCTTTAGGTCCATGAGTGCACATGCACACCAAAATTCACACGGCAATAAATGGCAACATATGAAGTCTATTTTGTCACATATCTTTCTTTTTTCGTAATCAAAGTCATTTCTCCATCATTAGAGAGAACACTTACTAACAAATGTTTCAGTCCAAGATTATTTCTCTTGGGAGAGTAAAAAAATGTATATTTATATATTTACATCAATAGGTTGATGCATCATTTTATTATAATTATCATGATTATTATTTGTTTTTACTACTGTCAAACCTGTCTCAAATAGTTACTCATGCGAAGGTTCAAAACAGTCTAAAAGGCTGTGGCCACTAAATATAAGTAATTTCAATTAAATTTAAAATAATAACAATATATGCAACTTATATTTAAGATAATAACATAGCCATTAAATATACGCATGCTTAAGAGTCAGTTATACGTGACCTCTAAAGCAGGGTTTATTGCATATCTAATTATGTTAACGGGTGATCCTCTGTATATATCAACAATGTTTATTTAAACGACCCTTTAAATTCGTTGTACATACAGACGCATGTATGAAATCTTCTTCTTTCAATAATGATATTTTTCTGTACTGAACTGTAGCCCAGAAAAATATGCTAATACTCCACCTCCACCAGCCTTCTTGAATTAGGGGGCATCACACACTTGTGTATTGAGTATTGCACCAATAACATCAAACAACTATATTCCATTTAGTTCAACAAGTACAAGTGATGTCATCTTTGGTTTAGCTAAATAATACAAAATGTTCTCTGAGTGAATCTGTATTTTTAAACACGTTTAATATTTTGTTTTGTATTACGCAGAATGGATAACATATGCAATAGACGAGATGAATTTTTGACAATACTGACTAAATAAGAATTTCAAGAACACAAACATTTCTATTGTCAATTTTTGGAGATATACGCGAAGATTAGTGATGGTTTGCATTATTACCCTATTATATTATGTATTTTCTAATAACTGACATACAGTAAAACTAATATTAAGCACATGCACACATCTAGGGAGAGTGAGCGTTAGAAAAAGACAGAGAGTGGGGGAGAAATAGAGAGGTTGCATATGAAAGAGCTAAACATATAGAAAGAGAAGATAGGGAATATAGTGATAATACTCGCTTTGTGTTATATATAGGTATACAAGTCATAGAACACAGTCACTAACCAAATCCCGCATTTAATACAAGCAACGATTCATGCTCATTCATGGGTTAATACTAGTTTAAAGCTACTATAGATTTATATAAGATCTCACATGTCGATTATGTGACAAGGAGGACATGCGACGACTATCGATGTTGGAAATACCCTAAGAGTTGCATACTGTTCGATGTTTTATTGATCGAACAATGTGACCTACAGAAACACGGGCACACGAGCAACTGGATTGACCTATTTGGGACACTTCTTCGCAGAATCTTCTGATTGGCGGAATCTTCTACCGGGACGACAATTGGATATACCTAGTCACAATTTTGAAGGCAAACCGATTGGCCAAATCTATAACTTCTACAGAAATGAGTCATCTTCGACAGAATTCTTCGATTCTTCTTGAGCTGTATGACTCTTGCAACCTACGTTGGACGGGGTGGCGACCATCAGCTGGACTCTTCTGCATCTCAGCTATAATGAACTATTGGAAAGCTGGCCAAGGGCTTAGTGCCGTAGGGCAAGGATAAACACTTGTTCGAAGATTTTTCATTTATTAACCTGCTATCGACAAAGCAACATCAAAAATGCAAACTCATTCGCTGTAAAATAGTATAGCATGTGCGAGCTTCGGACGCTTGATTTTCGAATTGGCAATCACTACATTTTAACACTGGGCTAATCCTGTCAATTGACAAACGTTACCTTTTTTATTATCGATATACTGTTAGTAGTGTATACTCTATTCTTTGTTCATTTTCTGTGAGCGATTCAATGCGTTTTCACCCCGTGCCCTAACGCACACCACAGACTTTCGAAAAAAAAAACGCTCCAGAAAAAATAGCTTACACATTTCATTAGCATATTATACGCTGAAAACATATTGTGTATGTTTTGTTGAAATACATTGAAAAATAACCATTATCCAACACATATATAGTTAAAATGAAATCTAGGTTTCCCGTTGGGTCTGTAGCCTAATTGTAATGTAAGCAGTTTGTCAATTCGGAGGTCTCGTGTTCTAATCCCGTATTTTTCAGTGATTAGGACAGAGATGATTTTTAATATCGATGTTGCTACAACGAAAGACGGATTAAAAATGATGTCCTGGATTACGTTTCTTGCCTAAGTTGGTAGTAAACCAAGCGTAAAACACCTCCCATATGATCAGGTACACGCTCTCCGGCCTTACATAAAGCTGCGGTATCTTTAAGTACAGTTTTAATTTACAGCTGGTACATTTCCTGTTTTCTCTCGCAGATTAATTTTCTTATTCAAGCGACCTGCTAACAAATTTCAAGACGATGTGATGAGCCTTGTAAATTTGTTCAATCTATTCTAAATTTAAATTCTGAAAGAGTTCGATATAAATACTTTTATATATCTATGTATGTAAACGCTCATTCCAGATTTACATACATTTATCATTCAAGCGTTGTTGCAAGGATGTGATAATGATTGCATTGAAATTGCATTTGTTTTAAAAAGAAAATAACACTATTTCATGATATAAAGTAATGAAGCAGAAAAAATTAATAATGAATGATATATTTAGTTTTTAATCCAAAAAAGATTGTATAGAAAACTAATGAGTTGTAAGATGACCGGCAGCCTGATCTCATTTTTATAGCTGCGCGATTCAAATTTGATTTTAATTCTGTGTCAGTGAAGTGTTACCAGATGATCAACCTGAAAATATCATTTTATTACTCACATTAATGGTTGTTTATTACTTTCTGAATGAGGTTATATTGTAGTATTATATAACTGTAATGTCATATCCTCTATTTTGTTTTGGGAAATATACTACTAAAAATTTGCTAAGGATCACTTTTTTGCTGTCTAAATTCCTTGTTGAAATAAATAGCATTATTTCTATCTTACATGAAATTATTTAGGGCAATGTATGGTCATGTGGTTTCATGACTTGATTCAAATTGTGGAATTGTTGAAGTATCAATGAATTTAATATCGTTATTGTGAATTAATTTTTAATAAAATTATATGGAAGAATAAAAGTAATCCTTAGCAAATTTTGAGTAGTATACATTTCATTTGGAATGTAAGAAGCAATCACTTTGTGTTGTTGTTATGAGTGTTGAGACCGAAAGTCTAAGAAATGAAGAATACTTGGATCAACTTAATTAGTCCTTAAATAAGCTGTTGGCTGAATAAAGACAGTTGAAGACTCTGTAACCTTCCACTCTCCGCTTCTGCTGTATTGCTTTTTCCGTTGACGATATATCTAATCTCATAGGCCCTTTAACATGGGACTCTGTATCACCGTGTGTGGCATCATTTGACTTGTATGTCTATAAACTCACCACTTCTCTTATACATTTGTTTCGGCAATTTCTACGAAGCCTGATGTTGCTCCTACTTCTCGGGTTGGGTTTTGTCTTTTCTTCACGTGCAAAGGTGGTATTGACCAATCTACTGGCATGTCGACTGCTAGAATCCTATTTATTTCTGATTGTGAAGATCCCCAAACCTCAGCATGAACTTCCTACTGACAAGGAATGAACCCATTAATGTTTATGTCGAAGTCGACCTTGAATCTGCAACGTTGTGTATTTATGAAACTTCGATTGCTTTGCCGTGATGGAACGATCACAAACGAGTGTTGAGAACGAGTGTAAAGTATTTGAGTTCAAAGAACGTGAACTATGCCATATGCTTGTGAAGATTCAAGGGAATGGAAAATGATTTCACTGAGTTTATTTATCAACTAATCTGGCCACTACCCAAACGATATGACCATGCCGATCTCATACGGAATTCAGCATATGCATAAAGGAAAAAGGTATTTAATGTTATGCTGCTGTGAATGAAGTTTCAGAACAAAACAACAACAAACTGTACATAGCTTAGTGATTGTGTGATATGCAAGGAATTGATACGGTTTTAGTATGTATTTTACGAAGAAAACTATTGAAAATAATCGTGCTTGTTTAGTCAGTGACCGCAATGCAGGTGTCAACCTTGATGTCAATTGTTTGCGATTAGGTCTGTTTATTAGGAAGTGAATGAACTTAATAAAACCAAACTTATTTCAAAGTTGTATATTAAGCAGTAAATATCACTTTAAATAATAAATTACTTTGACGTTTAATCTAATGGTCATTGAATTGGTTGCATTTTTGTATTGGACTATGTTTTCTAGATACGTATATACTATATACCCTAAATTAATAAAGGTAATAAAGCTAATAAAGGACCACAGTCAACAAAAAACACGCATCGAAACAAACAACAATTACAAGTATAAAAAAGAGGCAAAGTGTGTGACATCACATAACATAAAATGGTTGAGAATAGTGTAGTCTATCATCCAGACACACTCAAGCTGCCTGCGAGCGCTAGCGAGCGTCTGGACTCGTGGTTCATTAAAATGTTTGACCGATAGGACGGCACCAAACGTCAAAACTGTATCTAATCTATATTACAAAATGATGTTTAAAATTTAATCGTGATCCGCTGATTTTGTTTGGTGTAATTTTATTGCACAACATTGCGCGTAACTTTACTTGATTTTTGACGTCGTCGTGACGTAGGGGGTGACTGCCATAACAAACTGAAGTTGACCATCAGCAGATGGTGAATTGTTTTGTCCAGACCTTGTTTTGATGTCACAACATTTAAAGAAGCTTTACTCAAGCCCATCGTGAGGACTTCTTTGAGAGAAGTCTCGCGAGAGGTCTGGATGATCGAGACTAGGAATAGGGCTAATGCCTTGGAATGGTTAGTGAAAAAAAGGCGGTGGTTTAACAAAATTCAAGGGTACACCAAAGCTCACTGTTACCCTTTTGTAACGTCGCATACGTCAAAAAACGTGTCTTAGCGTGACGTAATTGTTGTTAAGTTACATCACTAGTTTAAAATGATACATTTGTCATGCCTTTATCTAAGAAATCATATAATTTGATAAACTATATTGTAGTAGGTACCTAATTTCATAGACTAATGCAAACATAGTTTTCATTATGAGATAAAGCTGTTTGAATTAGGAGCTATAAGCTATATCCACCACAAGCAGGTATAAGTTATATAGTGATGTAGATAAATGCATGCATTTAATACTTTTTTAAAAAAAGTAAAAGAAATGAGTTTATGTTGACTCCTTTTATGCTATTTGATTATATTAAATCAGCCATTCCGTAATTGTTATACTATATCTTATCCAACAGCATGAATGTGTAAAACACATGTTGTATGTTTTGCGGACTAAATGATGTCTGTGTGTTTGTTTGTGAGTGAATGAATGAGTGAGTGTTTACACACGCACGCATATAGGTTACATTGCACCATTGCGTTTGTGCTTCCGTGGTGTATAGTCAAATAGTGCCTAATAAAAAACGTTTCCCTTCCTTACTAATGATACAAAATGCATACTTTTGATTGCTTTTTGTTATTATTACCTATAATTCAGCCAAATGATGTATTGTGAACATTGATTAGTGTTTGTTTGAGATATTTATTTATAATTGACATTGACAGTAAAGCGAAAGTAAAAATGGGGTAAATCTATCTGTGACGTCTCAAAATAGAACGTGACGTCATTCAACAGATTGGCTTGTTCTTACATGATACATGACCCCCTGTTTTTATTGCATTTTTATATTGGCGGACGCTCGATCGTTTGATTGATATGTGTTTTAAAATTTTCTACGGAAAAAAATGCGCATTTTTTATCTCTTGATATACATTCGTCCTATATAAAACAAAGAAGGAAAATCAATGGTGCAATGTAACCTATATGAAATATTTGTGAACTACCAAGGACAGACAACCTTCGGACGAACTACGGCAGGGCGCCTAGCTATGACGAGATACACAGAAATCAAGCGTATGAATTCACTCCTTAAAAAAAGGTAGCTGCAACACACGTTGATGAACTGTATTTCTACATCATAACACACTCGTCTGGAGGCACAATTAACATATAGACGCATACATACATACAATTATAGCTCATATGAGTGGGCCACATTTAAGCGTTCAACCACACACATCTATATTGAGACAGTGACAATGAAATGTGCCGGATCTAGGGGATACTGTGAATTCAGTAAATATAATAAAGGGAGAGAATTTGAACTCACTACGGCAACTTTCGAAATTGGGATCTCGTAAGAGATTCACGTTCACAAGGCAGAATTATATATAGGGAGAAATATTTGTGAACTACAAAGGACAGACAACCTTCGGACGAACTATGGCAGGGCGCCTAGCTATGACGAGATACACAGAAATCAAGCGTATGAATTCACTCCTTAAAAAAGGTAGCTGCAACACACGGTGATGAACTGTATCTCTACATCATAACACACTCGTCTGGGGGCACAATTAACATATAGACGCAAACATACGTACAATTATAGCTAATATGAGTGGGCCACATTTAAGCGTTCAACCACACACAGCTATATTGAGACAGTGACAATGAAATGTGCCGGATCTTGGGGATACTGTTAATTCAGTAAATATAATAAAGGGTGAGAATTTAAACTCACTACTGCAAATTTCGAAATTGGGATCTCGTAAGAGATTCACGTTCACAAAGCAGAATTATATATAGGGAGAAATATTTGTGAACTACCAAGGACAGACAACCTTCGGACGAACTACGGCAGGGCGCCTAGCTATGACGAGATACACAGAAATCAAGCGTATGAATTCACTCCTTAAAAAAGGTAGCTGCAACACACGTTGATGAATTGTACCTCTACATCATAACACACTCATCTGGAGGCACAATTAGCATATAGACGCATACACACATACACTTATAGCTCATATGAATGGGCCACATTTAAGCGTTCAACCACACACAGCTATAGTGAGACAGTGACAATGAAATATATATATATATATATATACTGTATTTTTATATTAAATATACAAATGTGTTCATTTTTTGTTTTTTAAGATATGGGCTGTATAACGTATTTACTTTTTTTATTTTTTATAAAACTTAGATAGTATCAAGGAATATATATTGTGAGAAAAAACACACACCAAATTATGGCTAAAATAATTTGTTCATAGTCTGTTGAATTTAGTTCATTCCCTTGTTAAACTTTTGCGTTTTGTGTTGTTCAATCTAGTGAAAAAATATTTATTTTGAACATGTTTTTTCTGACATTGTGGAAACATCCTGCGCATGTAACAATGTTTTTCTGTGTAAAGTAAGCATTGATAGGTTAAACATAAGTCATGAAATAGATTAATATTTTAAAATTGTAATGCAGTAAATTTCCAATATTTCGTTCTTGTGTTGTCTGTACATTCCATGAGTAGAAATCTCAGTTTTTCCGGGGCCTAATTAGATAAAAGTTATATCTTGTAATTTTCCAACTCAGTTTAAGTATCGATTTGTTTCAGATGACAAATTGTTTTATACATTTAGGTAAGATTAATCTATTAGTTATAGAGGCGGTTTTTGACATCACCCTCTCAAGCAATGATTGTTGAGTTTGAATGTGAAATTTGAATTAGAAAAACATCACTGATTTCTTTGTATTATTTACCTTCATTTGTTAAAACGTTTTACATAATTAGTAATTAATTAATCATTTAATAATAAATTATTTACTAGTATTATAGTTTTGTGTAAGAGTTTGTAAATCGATTGTTCTAGCAAGGTTCAGGTGATTTCTTCAACTTCATGGCCAATATAAATAGCCTTAAATATTAAAAATACTGGGGTGAAAGAGATTGTATTAACCTCAGAATAATGACACCGGTTAACTATCCGCAAAAGCAAACACTTGTCACTTTAACGAGATTATACCATATCATAAATTATTTTCAGTTCCCAAAATAATGAATGTGATTCAAATATTTGGCAAGTAGCTTAAGTCATATAAAATAGTTTGAAAACTTAAAGTTGAAGACCATAATAAGACCAACGTCTTTCTTGTGTTGGGCAAATGCGTGGAGACAATAGTCAGAAATCGAAGTGACTCTACTGAGTTATGTAGGCGAGAAAGCTCTGTTTGCCATATCTCGATGCACACTTGACTGTTCTTTCCTTATTGTGTCAGATGACATTTATACTTTGTTGGTGCATCGTCAAACGCACTTCATAAACGCACACAGGTGCGCGAATGCACACCCACACCACACACACTTTTATTTATACATCAATATATTTTAAATATCAAGGACGTCATGCAAACATGTTTTGCATAAGATATTGACACGTCAATCAAACAATAATTGAAGTAATATTAATTTGTTTGACACAAGTCTTTTAAGAAACATATTGTGGGTGGTTTTAAACGATATTCTATAGTAATTATGCCATAAGTAAAAGTAATAAATATTTACTGCATATCAGGTGAATAAACTTGATAAATAAGTCTTGATATTGGTGGTGTTGGTACTTTTAATAAGTATTTTACCAGTATGTATTGTTAGCAAACATATTATTTGTTGTGTATGATACTTAAACAAAATGTATTTAGCTAATAATAATTTCTATAGTCAGAAAACATCTTATAATGGTATTCTCTATTTTATATTTGGAATCATGTTGATCGAGTGGTAATAAAAGAGAACAATACCGTTTCTGGGTATAAAAATGCACTAATCTAGTTTCAGTTAGAGGAGTATTTCTTTTTATAAAAAATTGGCAGCAGGAGGTACTCCAGAATGCAAACATTTAATTATCGATAAACACAATAATCGCCGTTCATGCAAGCCATCGGATCCACCTAACATACTTTCACTTTCGTTGCTCAAACGATGACCGGGTCTGCATATTCAATTTAACAAAGCAATGTCCCTGCCATATACCCTCTATATTCTTACATAATTATTGATCCCCATATCCTATATATCTACATATTATGCATACCCTCAGTATACTCAATTATATGCCCATACCCTTATATCCTTCATAATAGTTTACGAACTATCTATATACTTATATACTTACATAATATTATATCCCCCTATATATCCTTATATAATATGTCAACGTACTCTCTATATTTTACATAATTATTATATGCCCATACACTATACGTCCTTGCATAAAAGCCTATGTCCCATACCCTCTATATCCTTATATAGTATAACCCCATGATACCCTTTACATCCTTACATAATATGTCCCCGTACTCTATAAATGCTTTCGTAGTATACCTACGTACTCTCTATATTCTTCATATTATGTCACCATACCCTCTAGTATATGTTTACTTATTACATGTGTTACTACATGTATATATAGTAACAATAACGGCCCGTTTTTCGTGTAATACAGGCAGTATCTATGCGGTCATATTACACAAGCGCATCAAACGGCGGGCCAAAAATCCATATGAAGGGCCAACAAAAACATATGGCGGACCGAAAAGCTATATTAAATCTAGACTGCGTTACATACATTTAGCATTAAAGGACAGATATTTGTTTTAATAATCGACCACGAGTCAGTCAAATCGTGCATCGACGACTGCGTCGGTTGAAAATGGCAGCCAGAATGCTCGCTACCCTGTCAAGATTACCATAGTGTACGCAGGAGATCGTCAGAAGAAGATACAGAGATGAGGATGGACATTAATGAAATTGTGGAATAATGAATAACAAGAACGATGTGAACAGTCTAAATCTAAATATGACGTGAAAAAAATGTGTGACTGGCTCGGAGATGTTGAACGGCTCGAGGAAAACCAACCTGAAGAACTAAATAAGCATTTGGAATTTCTTGATAGCCATATGGCTATCTCGGGTCAATATCACAAAGAGGCACACCTACCCCAGTTAATAACCTAAATATTATATCTACATACTCTATATACCTTTTAATACACAATATTCCCCCGTACCATTTATATATCCCCGTACCTTCTATATCTTTACATATTATGCCCCCGTACCATCTTTACATGCATACTATGTCCCGATGTCCACATACCCTCATATACCTGCATATTATTTTATTTCATTCGATAGAAGTGGTAAAGTAGGTCGTATATGATATATAAACCCGTAGCAGTTGTACATTTATATGCAAGCTTAATAATAATCTACCAGTTAAGACCCAGCTTTCTATAAATATTAAGGTCGTATGTGGTCATGGTGTCCGAACTGGCCATGGTGTCCGCGGATACTATGGCCTAGGCGTAGGAGGCCATGGTGTCCGCAAGGCCATTGTATTCGCAGGGGGCGTCTCAACGTTATGTGATCGAGTGTAATGTGGTGTTATAACGTACTGGGTGGAGAAATAATGTTAATGTAAATAATGTATCTACCACTTACAACCTTGTGTGATTACAGCCTTGTGCCTTTTTGCAAATATAGGACATCTGCTTTCACTTACGACAAAAAAAATAGCTGCATAAATCCCTACTAAAGCCAACTGATATGAGGACGGGTACCAAACTGAAAGTTGCGCAATCGTGTACTGTGTATTGTTTTGCTACGTCATGTAAGGTCGTAAGTAACACTTACGATCTTATTATTCTAGACCGTCGATATGTACAAGTGTGTAATGCAATATTTATATCAAATATAGATTTCACAAAGCAGTCTATATATTTTGTTTACTAAATTAATAGTTCAGTTATACAATATACATGTACGCATTTATGTACATACATGATACCTGCCGAATCATCATTTAAATAATACAAACCTGTGAAATGTTTTGAGTACTTATACTAGTTATAGTGTCATAAATGCTATCATAACTATGCATGACATGCGTACAGTTAATATTCGAAAGCAATATGATAACACCATTAGGCGTCGCTTTATACGAATACTAATTGACTAGTGTTTAAGTGGAATCAAGCGAATATTATTTAGAGCTGCTCCTAGAGCTGGCAATGTAATTATAACACATAAATGATCATGTATATATAATAACACAACAAAATCCTAGAAAAAAGTATGAAAGGCGAAATTTGGATATTGTTGAACACGATCAATACACAAAATATTGCAGTCTCGGTTTGACTGAGACTGTTCATGAACGGTGTCACGTGAGATCCACACGCGTGGACAAAAAGTCCACGCGTGTGGATCTCACGTGGGGTTCATGAGATTCACACGTGAGATTAACACGCATTTCAAGTATGTATCTGGGGTATATATAATATGTGAATCATACTTTTTAGGTATTTTTCAGTTATCTGTTGAACTTTTTGATAAAATAATATAACAATAAAGCCCACTTTGACGGTGATAATATTGGTAGAATGTTGCTAATCCTTAACGCATATCGTCTATGTGTGTGTGTATGTAATAATAATGCTTAGCAAAGTAATTATGGTCTAGAATGCCACATGTGATTGTTTTTATTTCAAAGTAGCAATTTATTTTTAAAATATAATAATGTTTTGTGGGATGTTTTGCATCTTATAATAGCTGCATTATTATAATAATAATAATAATATAATATAACGAAAATAGGATGTGGCTGATTAGAAATCAGCCTTAAAAGGGTAAAATGATAAATAGATACACTAAAAAAATTCAATAATTCAGTACAATTGACTTATTTCTTTTCATTTATAGGATACATATATAAAACATATATTACAGCAGGTGCGGATCCAGGATTTCAGCTTAGCAGGGTGGAGCGCAATGTTGGGAGTGAGGTGGATGGGGTGTGGGTGGGAAGAATTGATTTTTAAGTGTACTTTTCGGAGTTTATTGGATCGCAGCTGCTTTCGTCCCATGTTTACGTTTTGAATAGGCACCAACCCCCTAAATCCGCGCCTGAGCAAGAACATCATATTTATAAAATACAAAACGCATGCACATGCGCAAATGACGGGGAAAACCAGGATTTTTGTGTATATATATTTTATATAATAATGTTTTATGGTCGGCTTTTTACTTGATTTGAATTTTATTCTAGGGAATTTGGTGTTACAACTTTATATTGAGTGATGAAATAATGACTAAATAAGGTAATTGAACGGCTCATCAAAACAATATAGATTATTTAGAGCCGCCCCAGAGAGAGTGTCAAGTGGTATTATAACATACTGAGTGATGAAATTGTATGTATTTGTTTGATTTGCCCAAGGATCTTTTCAGATTGATTGCAACAGTGTTAATGTACATTTTTTCAGTTTATGGAGGATGACCTCCAACCTCCATACACTTATGACGAGCCAAATAAAGTTTCTTTATTTCTACCCAAATCTATGTTCAGTAGAGTTCGTGAAATTCTAAAAATAGAAAAAACAGTAAAGAAACTAGAAGTTCGTAAGAAGAGTTTTAGGCATGGTTTCCAGTCTGCAAGCAAAATGATACATTTAAATACTGTTTAGCAGTGAGCTTAGCTCTGTGCTCAACTTAACTTTATATTGCTACCCCGCTGGAATACCCCGCCGTTAAATGATACCACAACCAGTCACATACTGACAACGGCCCGACCTGTCCTAGCACTACGCTTTTTTTCATTCTGAGCCTCAAGTAAGGGAGTACCATTGTTATATAGTCTTTGGAATGGCCCAGCCGGGGACTGAACACCCTATATTCCAAAGTAGACCCAACTCCACGGTTTTGCATGTAACACTAACAGTTTGTTTGTATGGTGTTTTACGTGATTTTCAACACATATAAGGTTATAAATTATATGACTGTCGCGTGTTTGTGGTGGGTGCAGACAACCCACTTTTCCTGGGTAGGACAAGTACTGTACACCTCCCGCCATCCGTAAGAATCGACACTTTTTCACTTACAAGTCGGACTCCCAGTGGGATTCGAACTCGCAGCGGTGAGAGGCAAGAAGGTTTACAACGCAACGTCGTTAACCCCTCGGCCACGCAGGTAAGTATTAATTATCCAGTAGAAGTTGCTTCTTAACACACACATTGTTGATAGAATAAAGCTTACTCTAACCAAATCCATGTTCAGTAGACTCACTAAACATAACATAAAATTATATATAATAAGTGTCAATGTAATTAGGCTAAAGACATGTTTTCTTTGCAAAACAACATTTCATCCGTCTATATATTATGCGTATGTCCCGGTCGGTTATTAAACACACGACATCCAGCATGCGTCAAAAAGGAACTAATCTAGGTTCAATATACATTTAACCTAAACTAAAATCTCAAATCCACGAGCTAAAAGTGCTTTATAAGTATAAATTATCCATATAATGTTGCATAGTTACACTAATATAGTGGGCCGAAAACATGTAACTCTACCGAATACACACTAAACATACCAGAAAAGCAGATAATTATAATAATTACCAATGCAATTTACATACAAACCTGTTTTCCTTACAAATGGATTCTAAATCCGGCCAAATATATCTGTGTGCGGTATGAATTTTAAGATTCAAATTCATTAACGGCTTAATGGGATACCACAGCGGGGTCATTACCATAAATCACGCAACTGACCATAGTATCACATTAGGCTATTACGTAATGACATTACGAGTCAACACATTTGCATATTGAAATCCATATAGCAGACTTATATTTAACCGGATTTAGAGTCCTTGATTCAAGTTGTAAATGCAATAATAAATCAGAGTAGGACGGAGGAAGGGCGGAAAATAACCATTTTTTGCGAGCATAAAATGTCTATATTCCTGACAAATATCGTTTATACGAACACCATTTTGGTCCAAAAATGAAAAAATATTCGGGAACCAACATTCAGTACGGGAGTCACCTCCTCCCAATATTTCCACTACTCGGGACTTCGCACCCCGTATAAGGAGTACGTTTAAAGCAGGCCACGCTACGCACCTGACACTGGCACGTTAGTTTAGTCAACTGCGGGTAATGAACGGATTTAGCTGACAATCCTCTGTCAAGACTTAAGGATGAGATTCTTGATATTTTCTGTACGTTTACACCTGTAAATTCAATAAAGTGTAATTTCAATCTCTCTGATGTGGTTCTAAATAACCTATAATATGTTGATGAGCCGTAAACAAAATTCAGTTCAATTAAGTTTCCTTATTTAGTCATTATCTCACCACTCCACACGTTATAATAACACTTTCCACTCTCTCTGGGGTATAGACATCAATTGACGTGTATGCTCTGAGGCGGCTCTATATAACATGTAATGTGTTGACGAGGCGTTACAAAAGATTCAATTAAAATTTAACTTTTAATTTAGTCATTATTTCACCATGCAATACGTTATAATACATGTACCACTTTCTACGCTCTCTGGTGGTATAGACATCAATTGAAGTCTGTGCTCTGGGGCGGCTCTAAATGTCGTAGTATGTGTGGATTAGCCGTTAAACAAGTATCAGTTCAACTGAATTGACTTATTTAGTCCTTATTTCACCACTCAATACGTTATTCAATCACATTCCCTTCTCGCTGTGGCGGCACTAAATAACTTATAATGTGAGCCGTTAAGCAATACTCAATTCGATTCAATTATTAAGCTATACTATCACATTCCCCCTCTCTCTGGGGTGGCTCTAATTAACTAAATACTCTCCCAAGATAAAATACAAGTTATATACTTGCTTCATGGAATTTCATAAGAATACATGAGTTTATTTATAACATACTTGAAGCATGTGTATTACCTGTATTTCATCGGTGGATCCGTGAGATTCTCACGCACTTTATATATCAGTTTAGATATTTATGACATCTATGAAACATCTGTATTACGTGTATTTCATCCTTGCTTCCGTGTGATTCTCACGCACTCATACGTTTATTTATGACATCTATGAAGCATGTATAATTATATTACCTTTATTTCATCCTTGGATTCGTGTGATTCGCACGCATACATTCGTTTATTTATGACATATATGAAGCGTGTGTATTACCTGTATTTGATCCGTGTGATTCTCACGCATACATTAGTTTACTTATAACATCTATGAAGCATGTGTATTACCTGTATTTCTCACGCATACTTTAGTTATTTATGACATCTATGAAGCATGTCTATTACCAGTATTTCATTCGTGTGATTCTCACGCATGTATTAGTTTATTTATTTCATTTATGAATCATGTGTATTGCCTGTATTTCATCCGTGGATCCGTGTGATTCTCACGCATACATTAGTTTATTTATGACATCTATGAAGCATCAGTATTACCTGGATTTCATCCTTGGATCTGTGTGATTCTCACGCATGTATTAGTTTATTTATTTCATCTATGAAGCATGTGTATTGCCTGTATTTTATCCGTGGGATTCTCACGCATACATTCATTTACTTATATATGAAGCATGTATATTAACTGCATTTCATCCTTGGATCCGTGCGATTCTCACGCATACATTAGTTTATTTATGACATCTTTGAAGCATGTGTATTACCTGGATTTCATCCTTGGATCTGTGTGATTCTCACGCATGCATTAGTTTATTTATTTCATCTATGAAGCATGTGTATTGCCTGTATTTCATCCTTGGATCCGTGTGATTCTCACGCATACATTCGTTTGTTTATGACATCTATGAAGCATGTGTATTACCTGTATTTCATCCATGTGATTCTCAAGCATACATTCGTTTAGTTATGACATCTATGAAGCATGTGTATTACCTGTATTTCATCCGTGTGATTCTCACGCATACATTCGTTTACTTATGACATATATGAAGGATGTGTATTACCTGTATTTCATCCTTGGATCCGTGTGATTCTCACGCACACTTTCGTTTATTTATGACATCTATGAAGCATATGTATTTCCTGTATTTCATCCGTGTGATTCTCACGCTCATATTCGTTGGCTTATGACATATATGAAGCATGTGTATTACCTGTATTTGTTCCGTGTTATTCTCACGCATACATTAGTTTATTTATGACATCTATGAAACATGTGTATTACTATGGTTCTTTAACGTGCTCGGAGTATTGACAGATACACGGGACCGCCCGGATTACGTCCCCATCCGACGGACAGGGCTAAGGGAACGTGTCTTGCCCAAGAACACACCGACGGAACTCAGTGGCACTTCACTCAGAGAATGCTCGGATAAGGTATATACAGTGGTTTTTTTTATGTGTTTTGTGAATGCAGCCTGTGCCAAGGCCATTGTGAAAAATAGCGGCATTTTTCTAGAAATTGTGAAAATTGTGAAATATTTATAACAAAAGAGAAATAAACTTGTTTCATTTTATTTTCACAGTTTAATATCCCTTGGTTTTAAGTTTTGTTTTTGGTAAATACAGACTAGTTTTGACACCAGCTTATATTAAGACTAGTATCCTTACTGGTCTGTATTTACCCCCCAAAAAAAAAAAAAAATGTTGAGGGGGTTTGCAAGCATCTGGCCAAAGCAGAAGGCCCAACTGACCTCAAAGGGTTCGCCTTCCCAGTTGGCGAGATCCCATTGGGGAATCTTACCCCGAGTGTTTTTCTCTGCATTTTACAGTATATTTTAACGGATTATCATATGTGTATATCCTTGATACTGTACTCACACCAAGCTCACAATTAGAGTAGGCGATTATCTCTAAACAATGTATAGTGTATTCAGCTATATTATGTGTAATACTAATATGTGAGCTGTATCTGTATTAACCATACAGACTACCTTCCCCGTGTTCAAATCACGGAGGCAGTATAATACTTCAGATAAGTTATGTTAAAATCTCTTACAAAGTGTTTTAACTAGGACAACAGTGTCTACTTTACCAGGAAAACAATATCCTGTATGCAAAAGATCTTTCGGAATAAAATTTCCTTCGTCAGCTGCCATACAGAGGCACCGTTGTGTTACTTAAATATTTGGCGTTTTAGCCCGTATACACGTATATATATCCACCCTTGTAAATTTTACATGTGTATTCTCTACCAGTATATGTTAAACTGTGTGGTATCGTGTGTCACCGTGGACTATGTATTAGTATATATATTCACTTCCACTCTTTATATGTATATGTTAGATCGTTTTCACACTCATTTAGTATCAGAATACTAGAAGTTGGCATCTGCCGATCGAGTAATGTATGCTGTTACAATCACCTACTGAACATTCTCTGTTTTCAGTGTATTGTAAGTTTGTTGCAATTTGTTGTATTGTAACAGTTACTGCGTGTTGTAATCGCTTTGAGTGTGTATGCTATGTTATTACAATTCTCCAGTTCTTGACCTGGCGAGATTTTCGTGCAATCGTATAATCTCTTTGTGTAATAAATACACTAAGCTACACTCAATTGGGTAACACTAATAGTCGATTCTAATAGTTAGCCAATCTTCAATATTCTCTACTTTATAAAGATCTGGTCTTCAAACCATCACATTCACCTATAGTGAATCATGTGTTTGTGTATATACACTGTATATTGCGTGTTTATTTACCGCTTAAATATACTTTCTATTCGCAAGCAAATACGAGTTTGGTTACCGTTTCTATTGCTTGTATATCTGATTTCAATTTCACCAAGGGTTTAATTGATTTCCAGAGTGCTTAGTCGAGTGAGAGCTCTAAAATGTTTACGCAAGTGGATCGCTGTGGTCTAGTGGTAGAGCGTTGGACCCATGATCGAAACGTTGTTGGTTCGATCCCCGCCATTGCCATATACGTTGTGTCCCTGAGAAAGACACTTTATCTGCATTTGCTTAGTACTGGTTCTACCCAGGAAGACATCGAGAGTGATTCATATAAGTTCATAGAGCTTTCGTTACAATCGTTACAAACCTGGAGAAGTCGTTTGAAGAAAAGTTAACGGACGGACGACGGACGGACGGACGGACGGAGACGGACGACGGAAGACGGACAACACACCATCCCATAAGCTCTGCTGGCCCTTGGCCAGTAGAGCTAAAAACACTGAATATGCAATTATGGCCTTTTTCATATTTGGTGAGCATCACGCAGCAATATTCGGATATTAAAAAAATATATTTTTGGCCAGGAAGTTGGGGTGGGGACATGTTCATGAAGTAAACCAAGGGGAAAAAGTGTGGCCGGTGCGGGACTCAAACCCGGGACCCCTCGCTTACAGGGCAAGTGCTCTACCAACTGAGATAACCAGGCCACCGGGTTACCAATATCACCACACTCCTATCCATTTTAACAGCCACCCCAGTTCTTCCAGAAATATGAGAAACAGAGATAACTTAGATTTTTACGCTATCTGATAGGCCATATGATTATTATTCATACTAGTAATACGTATAGAATATGTACAATTTTAACAAATCGAGGGTCACCATTTGAACAAGCTTGGTAAAGGACCATAAGCTTATAGTAAATGCAAAATATCAAACCTCTGGCTGTTGTAGTTTCCGAGAAGAAGATGAAGAAAAAAATCCTATATAAGTCTATGTAAAATTGTGACCCCCGGGGCGGGGACAAATTTTACCCCAGGGTCACCATTTGAACAAACTTATTAGAGGACCATAAGCTGATGCTACATGTAATACATGAGAGCTCTGTGCCTTGTGGTTTCAGAGAAGAAGATTTTTTAAAGTTTTTTCCTATATGTCTATATGAAAAACATACAAAACCTCAATATACAAACTTTGGACCCCCGGGGCACGGCCATTTTTTACCCCGGGGACTTTATTTGAACAATCTTGATAGTCTAGGCATTGGCGATCATTTTAAAAGAAAAACTGCTGAAATCTGTCCAGCGGTTCTGGAGAAGAAGATTTTCTTTAAGGTTTCAACTATATATGGTAATGGCAGCCATCTTGGATGTAGAGCTGACCTAATTTTAACAAATCTAAAAAGCATTCATCTAAGGATCATTCATGTGAGATTGGTCAAAATTAGCCAAGAGGTTTCTGAGGAGAAGTCATATGAAGAAAAGTTAACGGACGGACGACGGACGGACGACGGACGGACGGACGGACGACGGACGACGGACGACGGAAGACGGACAACACACCATCCCATAAGCTCTGCTGGCCCTTGGCCAGTAGAGCTAAAAACTGCAGCTGGTACGGGACTCAAACTGAGGCCACTCGCTTACAGGGAGAGAGAGTTCTCTACTGTAACCAACTGAGCTAACCGGGCCGCCAATACCCCGCCCCCACACCCACCCCTCCCACAGGCAGACGGCGCGTACCCTACCCCGCCCACACCCTACCCCCTCTACTACCCCCCTCCCCGCTCTGTACCCTACCCCGCCCACACCCTACCCCCCTCTACTACCCCCCCGTAGAGCGGGGGGGGGGGTAGTAGAGGGGGGTAGGGTGTGGGCGGGGTAGGGTACGCGGCGTCTGCCTGTGACCCCTCCAACCCCCATGGTATATTTGCAATATATATACTGGCACTCTATCGAAAAACTATGGGAACACGCTATATATACATATATATATATATTATAACCTATAAAGTATACTCACAAATAAAAGGCTCTTTAAGACTTTTCCTGAATGTGTTGGGTTGGTGGGTGGGGGAAACTGCTGCCCATGTCAGGCCCTGATTGCACATAACAGACACATATTTAACGCATGACATGTTATCGCCTTTGTAACACACCATGTTGTACTACTTAAACATGTATGCGTTAGACCTGACACATGTTAATTGTTTAGTTATACCTAGATTACCATACACACTAGTAGGTCTAGATTGTTTACACTTTTATCGCGCCGTTTTATGACGTCATTAATGTGTTCCGTGAAGATAATATACTTATAGAAACAGCTGCTTCTTCTATAATAATTCTGCGGCAAATCGTTCGTTTAGGGAAAACTCAAAATTACTTATACGTTTTATATTAAGATATTATTAGTCCTACGCAAGGTGTAAGCGTCATGTATCAATTCACCGTTTGTCGTATAAACCACGTGTAAATCCGAAGAAAAACAACGAAATCTTTAAAACGAACTTCAATAAAAACGTATTCAAAGTTACCAATTACTGTCTTTAAACGAAAATAATCAACAATACATGTCAGCAACTTAATTTCAAGGACAACTAATGAGTATTATTTGACTGAATTTAGCACCTATGTGTGCAAATTTGTAACACGAAGACGCATGCGCAAAGACACGCGAAGACACAAAATGCGTTAACTTTAATTGGCAATTTTGCATACAATTTAACCCAATTAACAATTAAAACTATGACCGATTGCTAGTAAATAATATTATTGATAGTTTAGTTGGAATATTTTTATTAATACTGCCAATCTCGCAAAGTAATAGGCCCATAACTGAAGGCTACACTTGTTGAAAAACCGCAACATTTTGAAATATGGATCATGTATGAAAGTCTATTTTACAGCCAAACGGAAGTATATCGTAATAAAACTCACTATTATCGAAAGGCCAATCTAATATGAATGATACAAACCTGATATCATCACAACATTCAAAGTAAAACCGGAATTATAAGCTTTCTAAAACACAACGTATGCGTGGACTTTCCGAAGTGCGTGTGGATCTCACGTGACAACGGTACAACACAAGTACAAGAGAATTGAATTGAATTGAATTGAATTGGGGTTTTAAGGCGCACCAACACATTACAGGTTATATGGCGCCTAACAGGCATGAACATGCCAGGCTCATCTTCCATGTACATCGAGATAAAATATGGAAAATGGGCCTAGAACCTTCTCACCCTGAACTGCAGAGTTGCTGCAAATTCTATCGTAAAAACTCCATTTACGCTGGAGCCACGTTTCTTGTTTTTCTGCCACTGCTCTTAGTGATGTGAGCGAGATGGCACCTGAAACAATGCAGGGGTCATGATGAAGACCTTTAATGAGCATGAACAAAAAATGACAAAATGAATATGAATGGGGGGGTCCTACCCCTCTGCATGTGACGGTGTGTTTGCAGTGGTTGTATTCTACCCCGGCAACCACACGGGGAAAGTACAAGAGAACAGCGAGTTTTGTTTCAATGTGAAAATAATAATTTAAAATAACTTGTTTTTATATTTACATGCTATCTTTTATTAAGAAAAACTATGTTATTTACATTTAATTCTTCATATCCTAACATCATAGACATTACAAGTTTATGCTAACATCTAGTTTTATGTTGATTTTAAATATACAGTCTAACATATAGTGGTCCAAAAACTGCTCATTTTTGCTGGCCGATGCACTGAGTGAGCACAGCATGAGCACAGCATGGGTTAGATAAGTAATTGATAGCCATAAAATATTCTGGAGATTTTGACTAACCATCTGTGAGTTGCCTATTCAGGCTTAGATAATTTTATCCATTAGAATAAGTTTTATTTTATTTAGAGTTTACATCCAACGGGCTTCATAATTTTGGTTTCACATTTCATTTATTTTCGTTTTAAATTTCATATCATTTCACACGAAAATCACCCTAAAAAAAGCCTGAAAATTCATGTGAAAAAGCGTTTTTTCGTGTTTTTGGTTTTGGTTGTCAACCATTTTTTTTAAAGTTGCGCCCCCACTCCCATCTCAAATCACACGTTACTAGTCATTCATAGACATAACTGAAAGTGCAAGTAATAGTATTAAATATATAACCATTTGTTAATTTCTTCCTTCTTGCGTCATGTTCAGTTTGTATGCAGATTAATACACTACTTCTTGGCTGTATCAACAGGACCCATACACGGGTGGTCAGTAATGCGGGTGGTCAGTAATGACCACATACTGTGATAATTGCCCATTAACTTGCAACACTTACATGCTTCAATGTCACATGCATTTGGGGATTTAAGTTTCATATTTCAATTATATGGTTATTATAGCTTAACTGCCATCAGTTTGTTGCTATCATAATTATACACAACATGAATACACTGATTACTTAAAGGCAATGTGATAATATAACTTGGAACTGTTTCATATGAATAAAGATGTACTCATGTTTAAGTTTAATATTTCAGTTATATGGTTATTATGGACTTATTGCAATACGTTTGTTGCTATCATAATTACATACACATACGCCGAATATTTAAAGGCAATATGATAGGTATTTGGGAGCTGTTTCATATTAATACAGATTGACTCGTGGTTAAAGAAAGAATGACCTATTCGAACCTTTAAGGGTATGCATATGAATTATATATTTTTTGTCCTCATGTAAACAAGTTTTTAATAATAACGTATCAAATATACATCAGAATTTTTAAATATAAACTTTTTAACCTAGTCACATGCAATTATTTTTATATCAAGCTGCTCGTTTTGTTAAAACCTTTCATCTAATATATAAATTATATTACTTAAGAAAGATGTAAACTATCATTTATATAATTTCCCATTTCTTTAACGGCTTTTTATTGTCAAATTTAAAGAAAGGAAAAACGTAATTATTATTTTTTAAGTATCTCTTCAACAAAAATGCACACTGTTAATATATGTTAGAGAATTCAATTTCCTAACGGAATATAAAAAAGATAATATTCTTGTTTTATTGACCACAATACCCGTCGAAAAAGACGTCATGAAGATAGCGACGTCAACGGTATTTGCATTAAAGATACATTGCACATAGCGGTGATATATCAACAATTATTGTTTTAATAATAACGGTCACCATATTAATAGTGACAGAAACCTGCTAGACCGACTGTAGATGTTATTCAAAACAAATTGCTGGATCTTAACAAATCGTCAATTTAACTAGCAAAGGGTGTTCGTTACCGTCAGCTACGCACAAAGCAAAGCTCTGTAAATTATAGTACATATATTGTAGTAAGCTTCGCAAAACGAAGCCCCACGTATCTTACAAAACAACTTGATATTTTACAACATTATGCAGTGGCGTAGCTGGCTATATTCACTGTAGGCACGAGTCTAAGCATCGGGGAAAACTTATCATCAAAACCCATGATCTGTAATCTGTTTTGTAAATAACAATAAGAGGGAGCATGCACCCGGATCCTCTAGCGTTCTATAAATCCAGTGTGCCTACACATCATGTTAGGCACAGCTACGCCCATGCTATGGTAATTAGTGTGGTAACATGGCGAAATGCTGTGGCAAAAGCCAAAATAATGTCGAGATCAGCGAAGCGTATAACAAGTTGCGTGTCCCTCGCAGACATATTTTCGCAAATTAATATCTCGATCATCCAGGTACACACAAGCCACCACCTGGACTCAGTGTTCATTAAAATGTCACTGAAAGTATTTTAAATACCACTATATACTTTGTAAAACCCGGGGGACTGTGGTTCAAGTCTCACAGGCGCCACTGTGTTTTGTTCTTGGACACTCCGAACACGTTAAAGAACCATACAAGTAGATACAAAAATCGAAGAGAAAAAGTAGCATTGAAGGACGGCAGTCAACCACAAACACACAGAGAAACAAACAACAATTTTATAGATGAATAAAAGGCAAAATAAGACATCGCAAATACGAAAGGGTTGGCAAATGGGCTACCGCCTTGGAACGGTCAGTGGCCAAAAAAAGGAACCGCTGGGGGTTTAAACCAGGTTCTAGGGTGCACCAACCTACACTCTTACCCTATTGTCATCCCAATAAACGGACATGTAAGTAAGATATCCCCGCCAGGTTAAATTCTCTAACTAACAAGGCAGCATTAATAGGCAATAGAAGTAAAGCAAGTATGAAAGGAGATTTAAATATTCATGTATATATAACATAAAAAACAAAAGACAAGAAAAATAAGTATAAAAGTCGAACAGGAAATGCAGCTTTCACAGAACACAGTAAACCCCAAAACACGCAAAAGTAAGTACTCAGTGACTTGGCAGAAGCCAGAGCAACACAATAATAAACCGTTAAGGGTACGACAAGACAAGATTAAATACAAACATCAAACGCTACCGTCCTAAAGGATTTAGGTAGACGTCATCATAGGATCCACAATCTGTCCGGTCATCGCACAATCAAAGATTAAAGCATAGTGGCGAACTGTAAATGGGTCTACCACTAATACAAAACATGCAGTGCGTTGCAAAATGATAGGGTTATAATCTCTTTGGATAAACTTGTTAACAAGCTTAATAAAGATTATATGAAAATGATTATGACCAATGATCTTACGAAGTTTGTAAATCACATCACCATTGAAGTCAGGTTGTGATAGTCCTTATCGCAGAAGAGTTCATAAATTACTTTCATATTTTAAAATTAGATCAGGGTTACGATAATAAAATGTTGCAACGGTTTTTCGAAGTTTATGGTAACGGTAGCCCTGCTGGAGTAGCTTTTACAAATATTAATATTACGAATATTTAAGTCCTCAACACGACTACAAGCTCTAGAGAAACGAATAAGTTGAGAAACATAGACCCTATAAGAAGTAGGTCGGGGAACATCTCCATCTACATGGGGATAATTAACAATATCAAAATTAAAGTCATCTCTCTTGTCATAGATTTTAATAATTTTTGCGCCATTTTCAATAGAGAGATGTAAATCAAGAAAAGAAGCGACAGTATCAGAAATATTAGCTTTGATGAGTTGAAGTTTTTTAGGATAGATTTTATTAGCCATAGTAGAAAAGAAAGGATTGTCAATGTTCAATATGTCATCTAAATTCCGAGAGGTGTCATTAAAGGCTTCAATAAAATCTGCCTGAGTATCGGATAAAAGACTCAATATGAAATCACTTTCATAGCAATACAAGAACAATTCTGCGACAAGAGGTGCACAGTTCGTACCCATAGGGATACCTACAATTGTTCTATAAAGAAATATAAAAAGATCGGACAGGGAAAGTAGCATTCAAGGAGGACAGTCAACCACAAAACACAGAAACAAACACGCAAACAGACAAACAAGAAGGCAAAAGCAACAATAAAAGCAAACGACATCGCAAACGCAAAAGGGTTGACAATAGGGCTACCGCCTTGGAACGGTCAGTGGCAAAGTAGGCCACTGGGGTCTTAAACCGGTTCTAGGGTGCACCAAACCTCACACTTACCCTATTCTCATCCCATTGAAACAGGGCAGTGTAAATAAAGAAATCCCCGCCATGATCCAATCTCTAACAAACAAGGCAGCATCAATAGGCAATATAAGTAAAACACAAATATGCTCGTGTAAATATAATACAAAAAAAATAAATAGCCTAGAAAGCCACAATGTAGGTACTCAATGACTTGACAGAAGCCAGAGCAATAAGAGAATAAACCATTAAGGGCACGACAAGAAAGATCATAGACAAACATCAAACGCCACCGTCCCAATGGTATAACGGTAATTCCATACCTGACGAAAACATTATCTAATAGGAAAATGAGTGCTTCACAAACTTGGCAAGTCCACATAGAGTAATTGTCTAAACTGCCGTTAGTAAAAAACGCTTTAATATTGTGACAGGCCAAACATATTTTTTTTCTCTAGCGAAAGTTTTCTGAATAAAAGAAATAATCTTGTCTTTGTATACTTTAAAAATTGTTTTTTTCCAGGTAGAACTAGAACGAATTCGACGGGGCGCCATCTCAAAATACCCACGTTTTCTTCTCACAGATCAATTCCCTTTAACATGTTTAACCTGTATCCATTTTACATGCAATTGTTTTTTGATCGTTGTTTGATACTCAGATCAGAAATAGTATTATTGATGCTTTTCTGTATACATGTATGACACTGTAAATGAATAATTTTGTTTAGGGTATTTGTGTATTTGAACTTTGGAACCTATCCCAGAGTCACATGGTGACCCTGGAGCAAATTATACTGATATTCCCAAAATCATTACATTTTACTGAGAAAGAAAAAGAGATATTTGACCGAATCAATCTCTCTCTCCACACCCAACACCCACACGAACCCCCTGCCACACACAGCCCCACAATATATACACTGTAATCCACTCATCAAAATGTTTATTTGAGACAAAATTAAAACAAATTGACCCCCTGTTATCCACAACCCACCACCCATCTTTCCAACCCCAACCCCAGGGAAGACGTCCGAGTTTTAAATAGTAATAGTAAATAGTAAATGTGTATCTCTTTCATAGACGACTATTATACCAATTAATGTGCAAAAGTATGAAACAATTACACCATAATTGATAATTATTAGTGATGCCCCTTCCTCCAGGCCCCACCGACTACGTAGGAGAAAACAAATGTATACAGTGTAATCCCATCATCATAAGTTTCATTTGAGACAAAATTATCAAAAAACAAATATATATATATACTCGAAATCCCCCGCCCCCCACCCACCCACACACACACAAACAACCCCAACCCTGGGCCCCCGGGCAGACGTCCGAGTTCGAAATAATAAAATCGTTTGATATATTGTTTATCTTTCATAGACGAGTACATACACCAAGTTATGTGAACGAATATAGAAAAATTACAGTGTAATTAAATTGTTAGTGTATTTGAACGTTTGACCCCACTGAAGGACCCTGGGTGTTTCATTTTAGACATAATTACAAAAAAAAGAATAAAAATGTTTGATATGTTGTTTATCTTTCATAGACGATTACATATACCAAGTTATGTGTAAAAAAAATGGAAAAATGACAGTGTTATTGAATTGTTAATGTTTTTGACCTTTTGACACCTCACCTGAGGGCCCCTGTGCTCGAAGACAAAAATAATGTTGCTCTTGCACGCCGTCATCATATGGTGAAGCCACACCCTAAGTTTGTGGAATTCCGTTCAGCGGTTTAGGAGGAGATGCGGTTACGGACGGACGGACACACGGACAAACGGAGGCGATTTTAGTATGCCCTGTTTTTTTCAAACACGTGGGTATAAAGAGAGTTTAGGTCCGCATGTCTACGACACCATTTTATGCTAATATCCTCAATGGATTGGGCGATCTGACCACAACATGCATTATAACCAATAACAAGAGATGTTTGTAAAACATATATGCCCCCTTCAACAACCATGACACAAACATTACTGCCAAATTTTGAGTGCCAGCTGTTTTTGAGTTATGGAAGCCTAGCAATGTTTAGTGAGTTTTCAGATATGCATAGTGTATCATTGGCAGTTATCCTTATATGTAGGTACAGCTATAGAACCGTTTTATTACCGAGCACAAACTAGTTTGAAACGATAGCAAAACGAACTCAAAACGCGGCACAAAACAAACGCGTTTAACTGGGTTTTTGCAGATCAACCAATGAAAATTGAAGAAAAACGTTTCCAACGTTTTTTTCGACTGAAAACGGGTTTGTCTCATTTGGATTTTTTGCGTTTGCGTCTGGTTGCTGATATTTAGTTTGACCAATCAGAACTCGAAACGCCTAAACTGTAAACGGTGACTGAGCAAACGGTAAAAAACGGGTTTCTGCGTTTTGCCGTTTGACCAATGAGAATGCAGATCATTTAACCACTAAAACATTCCGTTGCGCTAAATAAATCTATATAATTATTTCGTAGCAGACGAATACTATTTTATATTAATGGCGATACTTTGTTAAGCTATACATGGTGTTGTATAAAGAATGAGTTGCATAGCTATATGATACATGTATATTTATTTGCGTTATGTGATTAACACTAAGTGGATTGAATAAACAGCCGCCGCGCATGAAATGAATGACACGCTTACTGCGTGTGTGTGTACTAGGTGTTGTGTAATCATAATAACTGACACGCTGAACGGCGGAGTTGACTTTTCGTATTAAATATAAGGTGTTAAACAATTATACATGATTATATTGATCCCGATTCGGTTCTTATAATACATTTAGTGCAAATCAAACGTAATGTTTAAAGAGTCAAACATACTTTATAGCTGGGACGTCATAGAGAGCCCTGTTTATATATACGGCTTTTATTGTGCTTACACAGCATGGGAATAGCGATACAAACTAAGTATAACAAATTAACTTTAAACGTATGATAAACGCAAATACACAAAACAATTTAACGAATCAACATATTATGAAAATGTCATTCGGCGGATCCAACATACAGCTGTGCAAAGTACACGTATCTTTCAAAGCGTCAAATACTGTTAATTTTTTACTAATTGCATGTAATAAAGTATTATGTTATAAAGTGTTATTACATTTATAACAACAACGTTTTGTAGCTTCACATTTATAATGCTGTCTTTTAATAATTTACAAACTTCAAAAATTGGATTTTGAATTCAGATAACTATTTGATAAATATATTCCGCCTCATGCGGAGAATTCCAAAAAACACATAAAAAATAATCACACGAACAAAGAGGAAAAAGCATGCAAACATATAGCTACTAAAGGATATTAACATGTATCTAAGAGAAGCCTAACATATATGTACGTATAAACGTATATGTATTTTTTTTAAATTAAAACCAAAAAATAAAAAAAAAATAAAAAAAACGTATAAGAAACAACAAATAGTATAACTTATCAATAACTTCAAATGTTATGATTAATTTAATGAAGGTCTGCGCTCCCGTTATTGAACGATAACCTGAGCAAATGAATGATAAACTAAGACCACACTTTTCTCTAGAAATGATATTTATAATCAAGGATCGTTGTCAGTCTTTCATGTTTTCATTCTGATGATCACTGATTTGACGCACCAAGTGTATATGTATAATGGAAAGTGTACTAATTAATTGCTATACAACAAACCAATTAGCCGAAATGCCAACTGACGATACGGGAACTTTAGTCGCCATATTTAGTATGTATTCGTTATTTACATAAAATGTATTATGGTGAATACTGTGAACTAATTTTTACGGCTTTTTGTTATATTATGAACGGAATTATTTATCTCTAATTAGACCACACTTTTCATTAAAGTTATGAAAGAAAACAAGCATGTCACATATATGTTACTTTAATAAATATATCAACTTGATTAGTGTCAAACATATACAATTATTGTTATCGACCAGTCATGAAGACGCAAAAATTCAACCAGGCTGTTTAACAAACGTGTAGTAAGTGGTGAAAAAGTAATGAAAAATAAAGAATATTAGACCATGTGAAAGTTCTTTTGAAACGAAACGGATAGAAAGCCTTCCCCGACCTACCACGCCACGTCGTACCCCACCTCATTTCCCCACAAACCCCACTTCCACACCACACCATCCAACACACACACGCACACACACACATATATAAGCGCTCTCCGTCTATCTGTATCATAACATGTTGTTTCATAAGTTATTAGGGCTTTCCACTTTTCAGTGGAAAGACCTTTTGTTTTCGTTCTGTTTCTTCTTATTATTATTCTTTTCTTCTTCTTCTGTCAGCCACTTTTCATAGTAATACTAGTCGCAGGGCCTTATAATTTTACAGAATGGTAGAGCTCAGTCCGGAATAGTGTCCCAAAGCTTTTGGAGTCATTACGTCATTCAAGATGGCCGCCAGTGACGTCATCAGACAAATCTTGTTATCGCTAGATCTCAAACATTTATACTCGGATTTGAATGAAACTTTCACAGATTGTAGGGTTCAGGGTCTAGTTGTGCCAGAATGTAAAAACATGTCTCTATGTCATAACGTCTTGACGTCAGTGACGTCACAATGTTATAAAAAGTCTCTTTTTTTTTAGTGATACCATTTTTCATCATTTTTTACTGCAAAATCCATCAGTGTTATTGTTTCAGTCGACACTGACAGTTTTAACGTCATGACGTCATTCAAAATGGCCGCCAATGACGTCATTAAAGAACTCTTGTAATCGCTATATCTCCTTTATTTATGATCGGATTTTGATGCAACTTTCACAGCCTGTAGGGCATTAGTTTGAGTTGTGAAAAAATATCAAAAATAGTCATGACATCATCCAAGATGGCCGCCAGTGACGTCATGATACATATTTTGTTAGCGCTATATCTCAAACATTTATAGTCGGATTTGAATGAAACTTTCACAGATTGTAGAGTTCAGAGTCTAATTGTGCAAGAATGTAAAAACCTGTCTCTAGATAATAACGTCATGTTAGGAAAGCCTGTTTGATCAGGTTTCTGATCAAAATCTAGTTCTTATTATTCCTCTTGTTGTTGTTCTTCTTCTTCTTCTTCTTCTTCTTCTTCTTCTTCTTCTTCTGTCAGCCACTTTCAATAGTAAGACTGGTCGCCCGGTCTCTAAATTTTATACAGTGATGTAACTCAGGCTAGAATAGTGTCTCGAAACTTTTGGGGTTATGACGTCATCCAAGATGGCCGCCACTGGCGTTTGTAGGCAAATCTTGTTATCGCTGTATCTCGTGTATTTAAGACGGGATTTGAATGAAACTTTCACAGATTGTAGAGTTTAGGGTCTAGTTGTGCAAAAACGTCAAAACGTATCCTCACGTCATAACCTCCTCCTGACGAGGGTGACGTCATCATTTTATGAAAAATCCATTTTTTTCATTAATTGCATTTTTTAAAAAGTTTTATTGTAAAATCCATCAGTGTCATCATTTTAGTCGACGCTGACAGTTTTAACGTCATGATGTCATCCAAAATGGCCGCCAATGACGTCATTTAAGAAATATTGAAATCGCTATATCTCCTGGATTTATTATCGGATTTTGATGCAATTTTCACAGCCTGTAGGGAATTAGGTCAAGTTATGTTTGAATGTCAAAAAGTGTTATGACGTCATCAAAGATGGCCGCCAGTGACGTCAAGATAAAAATCTTGTTAGCGCTAGATCTCAAACGTGTGTAGTCGGATTTGAATGAAACTTTCACAGCTTGTAGAGTTCAGGGTCTAATCGTGCACGACCGTCAAAACGGGTCTCTGTGCCATAACGTCTGGACGTCAGTGACGTCATAATGTTATTAAAAATCCGTTTTCTTTAGTGATTGCATCTTTTAAGTTGTTTTGCTCTAAAATTCATCAGTATCATTGTCTCAGTCGACGCTGACAGTTTTAACGTCATGACGTCGTTCAAAATGGCCGCCAATGACGTCATTTAAGACATATTGTAATCGCTATATCTTCTGCATTTATTATCGGATTTTGATGCAACTTTCACATCCTGTAGGGAATTAAGTTGTGTTATGCATAAATGTCCAAAATGGTCATGACGTCATCAAAGATGGCCGCCAGTGACGTCATGATACTAATTTTGTTAGCAATAAATCTCAAAAATGTGTAGTCGGATTTGAATGAAACGTTCACAGATTGTAGCCGCCGCCCCACCCCCCCCCCCCACCCCCTCCCCAACACACACTCCACCTCCCATTGTCCATTATTGCCATTGACCGTTCCAGGCGGTACAACATTTGTCACCCCTTTATGTGTGTAATGTCGCCTGACCGCAAGATTGAAGATATAAATTAAAAGTGACCACTCCTTCCAGGAATTAGAAACTAACGTTGTTCAATCAAGATCATACACGTTATTCGTTATGACCTCGTTTTGATGTCAACATTTTTAAAGAAGAATTACTCTAGCCTCGGTTGAGCGGCATGCTCTGATTTCTTCACTACACTATGCTTTGCGGATTAAAACCAAGTCCTGGGGAAAATGGATGGTTGAAATCGTCACTCACTTTAGGGCTATTTGGCGAGAATTTGAGAGATTCTATGAAAAACGTATTTACTATTTAGTTAATTACATGTCAGTTTCTTACTTTTAACTTATGAGAAGCCGCAAGTGACCCCAAATGTTTCACTGGTGCATTGACGACGCCAGCACGCAAACACGCCTGCTAAACGCACTCTGGTACAGCTGTCTGATATTTCAAAACGTCAAGAAAATTCTATGTCGGCTGAAACATGAACAGTCTTACAAAAAAATGCCTTGGTCGATGAGATGAGTTTTATGCAAGCACGTGTTGTATTTAAGGTTTGTTCTATTGAAATATGGCGGTTGTTTATGAAGCCATTGCGTGCTGTCGTAACATGGTCCTACCTATCATTCTAAACTAAGGATTGATGGCTCTTTGGTAGTTACATACTACCATTAGAAAAATATAACGGCAGCTCTTTCAGAAAGAAGAAATTCATTGAAAGCATGTACACGACGCAAGAGGACGTACATCATGGTTTTGTTGCTGGTGGTGTCTTTTTTGTATGCATATATATATATGGCCTTGTAGGACAAACAAATCAGGACATATTTTAACTATACATATACCAGACTAAGTTTGGAAAATATCAATTGCTGTTTTTGAATGGTACACATAACTATACTACACAGTTCAATCTAGCGCATATGCACGGAAAAGACGATTTTACAAGTAACATGTCAATGCAAATGAAGAAACAGTTTTCTCTTGCAAATACAGAAACTAAACCATGAGTCATCGAATTGTGGGTGAACGATTAAATCTCTTCACAGGAAAATAAATACTATGAGGAAAATAAATACTATGATACAGACATGGATAATGTCTATTTTAAATATGAACAGGTAAATTTAATAAAGATTAAAATCAAAACTGTATTGTTAGTTTAAAACATTCCACTGGTGAAACTATCCTTTAACTTGAAATGACAAAGCCATGTTATCACAAAATGCGCAGGTTAGTAATTCAATATTCGAATAAGGAAGTCGACATTGTTTGCCATACTGTTGCATTGACCTCAGAGCGTTTTCACGCTCAATAAGCAAACTTCTCTTTAAAATCTTACCCATAGTATATCTGATATGTTATCTACTGTCAAACGAGTGGAATCTTAAATAATTTATGAACATGATGATTCAGTCAAAACAACATTAGCATTGTTTGTCAACGAATCTACTGGGGTAGTAGATGGAAGACTGATTACATACAACGCACAATCTGATAACTGCAACATGTACAACTTTTAAAGGTGCAATACGTTTAAATTATCCACCTATATAGCACGGTAATGTAGAATAACAGTAGACGCTTTGCAGAAACGTTCATATAATTAGGGTTTTTAATTTTAACAAAGTGGTGTAATAATAAGGCAGGAAGTGGTTGGGTGTAATATAACATAACTGTATAGGAAAGGTGTATACATTTTGTGAATTAAAAACTCATAGAATTATATAACTTGAAGAAATATGTATATATTACATATATTAGTTTATTTTAGCCACAGCTTGTGTTTCAAAATTAAACTTTCCGCTGACGGAATATGGTGCTAAAACTATGTAGGATGGTATTTTTTGCGCTGGTTTTACGCATTAATTCACTGGTCCATCTATTGTTTTTCACACACTACCTTTCTTTTCTCGACTTGTTGGTATTTGATAAAACTTTTACAGTTTGTAGACATCATTGTCTAGTTGTGCAAGAACGTCAAAGTTTTTCATGACGTCATCAAAGGTGGCCGCCAGTGACGATATAATGTAAATCTTGTTATGGCTATATCTTCTATATTTATGTTCGGATTGGAACAAAACGTTCACAGATTGTAGAGTTCGGCATCTGGCTGTGCCCAGATGTCATACGGTATTCCGACGTCATGACGTCAGTGACGTCAAAATATTCAGAAATTCGATTTTTTTACTGATCGCATTTTCGAAGTAATTGTCTTCATACATCAATCAGTTTAATCATCTTAGACAATTCTGACAGTTGTGACGTCATGATGCCATTAAAAACAGGAAAGCCCGTTTGATCAGGTTCTGATCAAAATCTAGTTTTAATTGAATTTGTTTTGAAACGTTTATTTAAATGTATAACGCATTCAATGAAATCGCATCGAAATAGAGTCAGGTAATTAAACTGTGCTTGCAACTAATAATGCTTAATTATACTCATTCTCCATAAGACAGCTACCTCGGTAGCTCAGCGTAAGGCATTGTGCTTGGAACTATAAATGTTCATATATATAATGAAAGTTGGTGTTAACTATACGTACTTGACACTTTTCATAGCCTCGTCCGTCGAATAGGGACGTTCACGGACCTATATATAGTGTTCCCGAGCACTTTAAGGGACCATAGGCATATCTTCATTATTCCGAATAAATCAAGTTATCGGATTTGTATATATCCCAAACCCTTCTTCTGGGACGGCTCTAAATAACATTGCATGTGTTGACAAACCATTAAACACCATTTAATATTTCCGTATTTTGTTATAGCGCCGGTTACTGATGTGAAATGGGTACACTTAAATTGTGTAGAATACTCGCTTATCAATACACTCGAATATCGATTTTCACTTGGTTAAAGGGAGTACATCAAGATTAGTAGTTCTTTTAAAATTGTTCAATATATTATTTCGCTATTAAAATAAGAAAAATGAACTAAATGAACCATAAACGATCAAAGTAAATTACACCGAACACATACAATAAAAGACATAAATATGGTATTGACTAACTAAGGTTACGTGCCAGGGATAGCTACTTTAATCTTGTCGGTAAAAAAATCGCAACATCTTTCAAAGCGATCGTCATGTGTCAGTATCGCCGCGGTGATCACGTGTGAAGGCTATTTATAATCTGGTGATTACTCCATGGTCTAATAAGCCTTGCTGTAATTCATAATTAGTAATTATTGCGCTGTAGTATAGGAAGCCTAATGATCTATCTATATCTTAGAGCCATTTCACAATATAATTTAGTAATTTCATAGCTTTGTATTTTATGAATGCACGTGTTGCCTCCAAAGCCTGATGTACTTCCTTTAAGTTACGGAAGGACGATATAATTCGTGCATTTAAAAAAAACATGCAACTTAATAAATGAGGTAACATAACAGTTTTTGTTCTAGTATCTTATCATTTCATCAGGTATACGTATGCTAAATTGTAGAAAGAGTTATAGTCTTAGATCTTTATATACGCCGTGATTGTTTAGCTGTTGAATTAGAATAGGTCTGTTGTTTCGATCTCTACATGTACATAATACATAATATAGTGCTCATAATACATTTGGCTATATTTAGATAATAGTATGTTTATCTCTTTTTGCGCGATAAACTAGTTTTCCACGCATCCTATATCCGTATCATAAATCCGTCTTGTGCAGTACGTGGCTCGCCGCGGCGGTATTGCACCGCTCACGGAATTGCAATAAACAGGAAATGTGTCATAAAACTATGTTTTCCTAAATGGTACGTGCTTTTGTCATATACCGACGTATGTACCCTAATTAGGCTGTACTTCAACAGGGCTACGCAATAGGTGATTAGTGGATGTGTGGTATATTGTTAGTTGGGGGCACGTGGAGAGCATGTCATACTGCAAATCCAAATTTAATACGTGCCACTCCTCAAGTGTTTTGGTCACCAGGTGGCGGGCACGTACGGCATAAATATTTTTCTCCCTGATACTATAGAAACTAGATGATGTGTTATTTATTATGTTTGTTTGTTTTTTTGTTTTTTTATCAATTATTTGAAAAATATGCACGTACTAAATATATTTTTTCAATGTCTACTTTTCCGCAAAAGTAAAGTCCTTATTATCTGACGCTCGTATTAATGAACAAGTATTAGACCATGTCCATGCATTCGGAATATACTGAATTTCGCCCGAAGTTTACATTATTCAACTTTTATAATCGGTAACCCAGGTTTTTTGAAATAACACGAATACTATAAACTGGAAATCACCGAAACACATACCAATATGTTATTATGTTTATCAGCAATGTAACCTGGAAAAAAAATGATTTCAGATTACTTTGTTGATAAACTTAATAAAAGATTGGTATGTATTTCGGTCATTTCCAGCTTTTAATATTTCTGTTATTTACAAAAAAATACTGGGTTACCGATTACAGAAGTTGAGTAGTGTATATGTACCAAGATATGCGGTGTTGCCGGTGACTTACTGTCAGATTTTCGATAAAAACAGTTTAATTCCGACATTTTCATACACGCTGTACTGTTTTTGCGTGCTTTCCCTATGTACTGATGGATTTTTTTGTTCCCAATGACGTCACTTCAGTTATACGAGGAAGATGTTCCCCCTTTTTTCGATATTTTAGCAATGCCTGTTCGCATTTTCGATTTTTATGTTTAAAAACATATTTTCACAAAGCATACATCAATAACATAATAAACATCGTATCTATAATGATATTTAATAATTAAAAACATATCAGCAGCGGATTTGTTGATTTAGGACAATGTTCATCTTTAACTTATCATTACAGTCACAGTTGGGGTTCTCAGCGTCTTATATGTTGGCCAATCACATGCTGTGAAATAGAGTCAGTTACTCCCTTTTATTTCAATCAGCCAGTCACAATTAACGAACTAATTAATGCATGGAACAATCCTTAATTTTAATTATGCATACTTTATTGTATTATATAATTTTATCAGGCGACATAACATTTTCAACTATGATTTGCGACGAATACTGATTTAATTTATAATTAAAGAGGCACTTTATAACAGGCTGAGATTTATTTTCAGTATATGTTATTTGTATTGTTAATACAATGTGCACTGGTCAAAATAGCTATACGAGCAGACTAAAACTATCTGGTATTTGATATTATCAGAAACTAATTTATTATAGTTTAAAACTATAAAGTGAAACACATTATTAATTTAGTTTACTTCCGTTCTTGTACTTTCTGCATATAGTGTGTGCAACATATTAATAATTAGCTATTAGGTCTGTGAAATAATTAGGAATAAAAAAAGTAAACCAGATATAACTACTTTACCACATTGCAATGAAGTATGATGGCGTTGTTTTCTTAATGGAATCGGTAAAAGTTAAATAATATAACTTCACAGGATATCGAGTTCTTCAACCAGATATAACTACTTTACCACATTGCAATGAAGTATGATAGCGTTGTTTTCTTAATGGAATCGGTAAAAGTTAAATAATATAACTTCACAGGATATCGAGTTCTTCAAAGTTAAGTTAATACGTTTTTATTATTATAAGTAACTGTATGATAGTACAGAGTATGGACTTAGAATTCATTACTTTAAAACACACACGAACGACAAGAAGCAGTCACAAAGGGCACGAATTTAATTGATCTTATAGAGGAAAGAAATTGACTGGACGCCGCGAATTTAAATAAAGAAAATCAAGACTGCCGTGTTTTAAACCTAAACCATAATGCTTCGAAATCTGCAGATATTGCCGTTACTGAGAGATATAAACATATATATTGAATGCATAGGGAATGCACTAATGATTCTAAAGGGACGCGGAGCAATCTTGAATAATTATATTAAAATAAGCACCTCTGGTGTATCATTCAAATATGGTGTTCGTTTTAAAGGTACCCATGGCAATCTTGAAGTGTTTTAAATGGGTGTCTCGAATTATATAACCAGAATCATGTTTACTCGAATTATATAACCAGAATCATGTTTACTTTTAGCCTGGTTACATTTAAAAAGGTACTATTTGAAGTATTCTCTTTTTCGTTTTACTTTGCTATACGTTTTAATATATTATTGGTGCAATACAATACAATTTGCATATTACTATTTTTATATCTTATATAAATTGCCGCGAGTTTAAAAAAAATTCAGATTGTCTTTATCCCTTTAATAGTCAAATATTCATTAAATTAAATTGCGCGTATCATGCCCTGTTACGATTGCAAAAAAAAGTACACTGATTAGAAATAAAGCGTGAATAGCGGGTTAAATGCATGAACACGCCGATATATACATTATATATAATTTCTTAATTTCACACGGATCACAAATACGTTACTGGATTCTAGCGCATGACTCAGACACTTCTGTAAACATATAGATAGATAGATAGATAGATAGATAGATAGATAGATACTTTATTGACTTAAACTTTTACAGTTTCTCATCATTACATACATAATTTGTAATACATAATTATAATCACATGACAGGTTACACATACTTCTACACACTCACTTATAGTTCAATTTTCAATACTCCTTAATTAATCATAGCTCATGTAAACATATAATGGGGCTAACACAACATATGTGGTTATATTGGGACAATGACAGAGGGAGCTAATATGAAGAATGAATATGGTATGTATCGTATAAACGCGGGGCAGAGGTGTTAGCTCCAAACCACAATGCATTATCCACTGAGCCACCGAGGCCACATTGTAAATGAACATATTCAGTACTATATCTCTCAAATTATATAGAAATCTATTTATTCTGCAATGCTTTTCAAATCAGCTATTCCCATCTTCCTCTGTGTCACACTCGACTCCAATTTTTTATTATTAATATAACAATGGAAATTTACCATGTTTAACAATTTAAATATTAATATTAATTAAATTGTATTCGTATAATACAATCTTTTAATATTTTGTCTATTTAAATCTCGTATTTCTCGTAGGTTCTGTTTTTCCTTTTCCGGGTATTCCCTTATTTCCATTATGGTTAATGCTGTTTTCATTTATTATGTAAACTGAGTATATTCCCTGAACTTTCAAACTATTTTTACAGAATAGAACATATATTTTATTTAACTTGTACATACGTACATCGTCATTTATGCATATATTAATACAACTTTTCATACATAAGTCTAAGTCACGTGATTCTGCAAATCGATAATTTTATATCAGCAGTTGATTAATATATATATAGCAAATAACTATTACATGAGGATGAAAATGCAGGCGATTTTGTTTACAACACTATTTAATATAAAATATTTGTTTTTCATTCTTCCGGTATGTATATTGTGAAAATATCTAATTACTGATGTCTCTTCAATCGCAGTGCGCGTGTACACACTACGCGAGCTATGGATTAAAGAATTAGTGATTGTCGATGTCAAAAACAGTTGCTAATACATGATAGAGTATACATGCTGCATATTGAAAATACAGGCTAATTAAACGATGAATTTAGTTAAGCACATGTTAACTCGATGGTGGCATGAATATAAATGTTGGGTGAATGCATGGGGTTTGCACATAGGAATAGGAATTAGCTATAATTATGCCTCAACTATTGTTTGTAATTATTATAAATTTAAATATCAACATTAATTAAATTGTATTTGTATAATCCACTCGTTTAACAGTTTGTCTATTTAAATCTCGGATCTCAAGTGGGAATGTCCCTGCATAATTATGGATAGTTACTACTTTTACCGTGTCATCCCTTGCTTGTAAATGGTTTTATCGTTATACATTTACATTATTTTTGATAACTGTTTCTTTCCTTCATCTTTCATCAGTTTTTGCGCACAATATGAACTATTTATGTGTCGACGTGCCGTAAAACTTCATTCATTCATTCCTTCCCTCCTTCATTCCTTCCGTCCTTCACTCCTTCCCTCCTTCCCTCCTTCCATCCATCCATCCATCCATGCATCCATCCATCCATCCATCGCAGTGCACTTGTACACTCTACGCGAGATATGGATTAAACAATTAATGATTGTCGATGTCAATAAAACAGTTGTTCATATCCAAAACCCGGCTAATTAAACGATGCATCTAGTCTGGGCTCTGTATGTCATTTTTGACAGATTTAGTTAAGCATATATTAACTCGATGGTGGCATGAATATAAATGATGGGTGAATGCATGGGGTTTGCACGTAGGAATTAACATAATTATTAAGCAACAACTTTTGTTTCTAATTAATATAAATGTTTGTTTCATTTGCTGCATCAATCAATCACTCTTAAACCAACGATCGCAGAAGAGAATTATCGAATTATACTGTCCTTTTTTAATTGGTCAAACGCAAAAACGGTAAAAACTCAAAAACGTGTTTGCAAACTCTGCGCATGCGGACTACGCGCGTTTGAAAACTATGCGCATGCGCACTACGCGCGTTTGGAAACGCCCGTTTCAGAGCGTTTGGAAACGGAAAAACTCTGAGCATGCGCACTTTAAGCGTTTGCAAACCCGTTTTAGGTCGTTTTCCGTTTTAAACGACAAACGAACGACAAACTGGTTTGAAACGGTAGATAAACGGTAAAACTCGGTAATAAAACGGTTCTATAGCTGTATTGTACCTTTAGCTTTCACATGGGTTGCTTAATTTGCATATTCTTCATCAAAATAATGTATCCCATATGTCAAAATTATTTAATACTTTCTGTTTAAAAAGTGAAAATAAATCATAAATGTATTTTTTTTTAATTAGAATCAAATTTAATCTAAATATTCATTCAATAAGGGGAGTTAATTTAATATTTTTTTAAAATTAATATTGTTATTTAGGTTTCAATATAGAAACATCACAACATACTTGTATATTAAAAACAAGAGGCCCAAGAGGGCCTGTATCTTCTACTGGATGCCCCCGGGGCGGGGCCCAAATTTGACCCCAGGTTCACCATTTGAACAAACTTGGTAGCGGATCCAAAAGCTGATATTAAATAAAATTAAACCTTTATCTCTTGTAGTTTCAGAGAAATAAATAATATTAAAATCAAAAAAAAAAAAAAAAATTGACCCATAAACCAAGGTTTCCTATGAAAAAAATAGTTTTAAAAAATAACAAGCAATTTTTACTGATTTTTTTTACAAGTTTTGTTACCATGGCAACCACATTTCTTAAGCGAATCTACCGAAAAGGGGAGGTGCACAACTACACCATGAGACAATCATTCTTGTTAAATTTGCCATTTGTAGTGCCAGCTGTTCTTGAGTTATCGCGAAGACAAGCGATTTTTAGTGATTTTTTACAAGTTTTGCTACCATGGCAACCACAATTCTTATGCGAATCTACCCAAAAGGGGAGGCGCATAACTAGACCATGAGACAAACATTCCTGCCGAGTTACGGGTTTGTAGTGCCTGCTGTTCTTGAGTTATTGCGAAGACAAGCGATTTTTAGTGAATTTTTACAACTTTTGTTACCATGGCAACCACATTTCTTATGCGAATCTAACATAAAGGAGACTTGCACAACTACACCATGACACAAACATACCTGCCGAGTTTCGAGTTTGTAGTTCAAGCTGTTCTTGAGTTATCGCGAAGACAGGCGATTTTTAGTGTTTTTTTATATGTTTTGTTACCATGGCAACCACATTTCTTATGCGAATCTACCCAAAAGGGGAGTGCACAGCTAGACCATGACACAAACATTCCTGCCAAGTTTCGAGTTTGTAGTACCAGCTGTTCTTGAGTTATCGCAAAGACAAGAAGATTTCGGGATGGACCGACCGACATTTTTTATACATGCTAATATATGAAAATCACTGCACTATATCAAGTTTTATTATATACCTATCAATAATATATACATAGTACCTTAATTTTCTTACAATGGTATACAACAACCTGTATCACACTACAGGTTATCTACTAAAAATAGAATTAGTATCACTATCTTACTAAAAATAGAACAGCGGTTTTTCCAATGATTCAAGCAAGTTTTACGCCACTATGCGCGAGAACGTCAAGACGACGTTACTTCATACAAATAAAACAAGTAGGTCAGACCAATGAACACCAACACCTTAAAACTACATAAATTTTCCCGCTGCACTTTATCGAGAAATAATATGCTTTATTGAATGTGTATGCAATAGCAATGCAAATATTTCTATGTTAATGATGTGTAAGAGGTATATAGTAAAAGGATCATTACTAGAGTAACGTGTTCTGGAAGTTTGTATCATCTCTCGTAGGCAAATGCCAGATCAGGATCACACCCGATTCTCCGCCTCTCGCGTGATCCTTGATCTAGCATTTACCTACTCGAGGTGATACAAACTTCCAGAACACGTTACTCTAGTAATAATCCTATTAGATTATACATTTTTTAGTTCATATCAAAATAATTGAATAATGTGAGTATATTTAGGGTGGTATGGGAAATAGTGTACGTTTTCACAGTAATGGCCATACGATACAGTATGATACAGTATGATCATGTAATCATGATTTATTATGTCCACCAAAATGTTTTCGCGCCTGGTAGTATATCCCATATGAAAAAAGGGGTAACAAAACACTATAACAAAACATGAATGCAATACTAGTATTTTATTAGTGCAGAATTAGCGTCACAAATAACATGCAAATGAGGTTAACAAAATACTAATAAAACACTAACAAAACACTATTAACAAAACACCAATAAAACACTGTTTTATAACAAAATACTAATGCTGTACTGAAATCTGAATATTAACAAAACACCAAGAAAATACTGAAACAAAACACTAATAAAAGACTCCTAACAAAACATCAATGCAACACTTAACAAAACATCAATGCAACACTGTTAACAAAACACTAGTGATGTACTGTTCAGCAAAACACCTATAGAATACTATTAACAAAATACTAATAAAACACTAACAAAAAAAAATACAAAAAATATACATGTATATTTAACAAAACACACACAAAATCGGTAAAAAAATAGAACTTTCACAACTATGAGTATACAGTTTGTGTATATCTAGCATCAACAAAAATAAACAAAGGAGAGAAAATGTCAATAATTGAGAGAAATGCCCCCAAAACATGTGTGACCTCTGACCCTAAGTGTGACTTTGGCCTTTGAGGGCAAACAATAAAGTAACAAGACTATTAAAAAACGGAACTCAACCTACTGGTAGACATTAACATTTAGAACTGCAGGTGTCAAGGTAAGCCTATCTCTACAACTCATGTGGAATTTTGACTTACAGCATTAGTGGAAAAAATACATTGTGAAAAATAATAATAAACAGTTTTGCATCCAATGGTAAATCCATTTTTTCTGAATCCATTCTTCACTCAACTTGAAGACTGTTGTCTAGATCTCAAACCCTGAAAGTTAATGTAAATAGTTTTATGTTAATAGTTGTTTATGAATTTATAATGTTTTTGTTAATAAGGCATTCAAAATGTATACATATACAGCTTTAAAGTATTATTTGTAATTGTTAAACTATTATGCTATAACACTTTTGGCATAATTATTTGAGTTCTAAAAATGTATAGTTTGGTATGGTATAAACTCTCTAAGGAACATATATTATAAGTATTATAACGACTGTCATAAAACAGTAAATTCATCACATAGTCAACTATTATGTTACCAACACCCCAAGTTCACATCTTGTCATACAAGTCTTTTTTTAAGTACGTACAAAAGATTATTTAAACAACCATTATACTTACCATTATGTGATAAAAATTCAAATTATTCATGGTCCTGATGTAAACTTCAATGTTGTGCAACTGTCAGACATAATCAGCAGGAGTTATCCTTAATTTGATCAGCTGAAAGAAATTTAAATTAGCATGAGTTCTACTTCCACTTTGCAAATTATCTTTGTTCTTATATAAGACATACAGATGAAGATATATGCATGAAACAGATGAAACATTAACTTCAGAAAAGAAATTAGCTCATAAAACAACTAAGTAAACAATTAATTTCAGAGCTTTCTCAGTTAGCAAGCATAAACATAAAGGAAGAATGTCATGCAATAATGTAATATTAATAGTAGTAGAGGTTTAAAGTAATTTACTTACCTGAATAATCACAAACTAGTGTTCTTTAATTCCTGCCTGTGTTTCTGGTTGAGTTTAAAATCCATCATAATGTTCATTCCTAAATGATGAAATCCATCAATGCATTAAATGTTTCATAATATTTTTTTATGTTCCACCATTTGTTTTTCATTGTAACCAGGTCTTCAACTAATTTACATTAAGTGCTACATTCTGTAATTAAAGTTTAAAAATCCTGAAGTTAAAAGCTCTGTGCACATGTTTTTTCATAACCTTTGTATACACTTTCAGTTTTTCAAATCCGAACTGCTAAATGTGTATAAACCAATCCACACTTAGACTGAGTTAGGGCAATTTGTTAGGGGCAATTTGTAGGGTTTGCCGGTTTTTATTCTGAGCTGCCATATACAACATATAATGCCAGATGGATAATAGGTGGTCAGTTCCCCCTATGTTCCTCAACATCTGTTTAGTGTTATCTAGTCATTTTATGTCTGAAAGGTTGGGAGAGTGGCAACAATTATAAAGGAATCAGGTTTCAACATAAATATGTGGTTGCTGAAAGTATTGTTTTATTTCTAAAGTGATAGAGTTTTAATAAACACCAATCAATTGCACCAATTTCCTCATAGACCTATTATATTTAAGTTAATTTTAACTAATTTCTATATGTGACCACAGAACTTTAAATTGGTAATACTTATTTGTAGCATGGTCACTGGAATTCCCTCTGTTTTTGCACAGGTGTAAATTATTTAAATGATAAAACATGTCAGAATAAATGGTATACTCTAACCACCAGTTATTAGAAGGTAATAGTATGGACGACAACTGAAATGGACGTGCTACAAAACAAACAGAGTATGGTCTCATCTTGTTGGTTGATTCAACTTCGAGATGTACCATACACTGTCTACAGTAATACTTATACATGACTGAATTAGTATATTAAAATATTCTTTTAATATTGACAAAGATATGTCATGCAACTTTAACAATAATTTGACTCATGCAATTGATGAACCAAACTGTGTCCTATAGTAAGTAAAGTGGTACTGTGGCAAGTCTATATTCCTGCAAGTGTTCTCAGTGACTTAATGATCAGCTCCAAGTTAATGGGGATCATCTGTGTATTAGGAAAGATTATGAATCTACATATAACGTCTGGTTAATTACACATTCATTAAGGGCTTACCACGAATGCTGAAGGGTAACATTTGGATAAAATGTCAAATGATATACATCTTCACTGTTACAAGTCAACATAATTTATTTCTGAAAATCTACTAAATATTTAATTTAAATAACTGCATCTCACTAAAAATGTATTCTTTCTAACTATTATCAATTGTAATGTCATAAACAGAACCCCAAAATGTGACAATCAAATACGTTTTATATTAATTTAATTTAATTGCAGACTTATTTTTATGTTATAATTTATAAATATCTAGTTTTTAAATATTTTGATTCATATGGATGTGTGGAAGTAACAGAACAAATAATAATTTGCATTACATCTGCTAGTTTCATTTTCCAGTATTATTTTCAACGTAATTTGTTAAAGTCCACCATAGTTTTATCGAGAAAATTCTAAGTCCACATTTTCCATTGATTTCCATCCCCCAAAATAAGTTATTTTCCATGCTATTTTCCATCATTTATTTTCTCCAACTTCCCATGCTATTTTTTCATTTTTCCATGGAAATCCATGGCAATATTCCTGATGTCAGATAAAATCCATGGAAAAAATGGTACGTTGTTCAAATGTTCATGGATTTTTTTTTAAGATTTCACGGAAATCTATGAAATTCCATCAAATTCCATTCCAACTTCCATAGAATTCTATGGATTTCCATGGAAACTGCTTAATGAGGATGGCACATCTAGAGACATGTGTTGAAAATGACGTAAAACATACAAAAAAACAAATACATTGTCACATAAATGACTAAATCCACAATCAAATATATATATTCATTTGTCTTAGCGACTATGTATTATGCATCATGTTAATTTGGCTTAGATTTCAGCATGAAGATAATAAAGCTCTCAAAGTGCTAAAGTAATGCCACATCTGTTTTTATTCTCAAGTGCAATGTAACACTAATACTGTATTCTTACATGAATTTAAGTTTAATGCAACACTAATGCTGTACTCTTACATATGGAGAAGTCTAACGAAACACTAAACTCCGACTTAAGGTATAAAGTCTAATGCAACACTAATTCTGTACTTTTACACAAAGAGAGGTCTAATATAACACTAATGCTATACTCCAACATAATGTTTAAGACTAATGAACACTATCAAAACATCTTTACCATGTTTACCATTTTCTAAGTTAATGAAACGTCAATAAAACATTTATCTAAAAAGTATAGAATTGATGTTTCATTAAATGTGATACTAATAAAACACTCTAACAAAATACTAATACTAAAGAGTATTTTGTTAGTATTTTATTAATTCAGGGTTAGTATTTTGTTAAGATATTTTTTCATATGGGATACTATTTTGATAGACTTAAATATTGGGAATACAGACTTCTTTGTAAACTCTTCATGTTTAACGTGTCCATTAACCAGAACGACATAAAACGGGGTATGTCTCACAATATTTGTTCCCATAAGGTGCAAAATAGCACCAACTGACATAACAGAGCCTTTTAACGGATCAATACCATGTTTTTCTTGTAAATTGTAAAAAAATAAATATAACAGAAACGATACGATTTTAACATTTTGATAATAACATTTTTTAAAAATAATGTTCGCAAAACCCCTACGTAAACTGCCACTAAAATGTTGTCAACAGTTCGGCGTTTCTACTACTATTACGACATTAATGTGCCCTTCCTGATTCATCGAATACTCAACTTATTCACGGAAAGCTCAAGGACAACCCATTGTAATGCGTGTCAACAGTCAGGCATTTCTACGTATTCTAGCGTAACATTATCTGCTGCCGGCAGATTTAAAGTAAAAACAATACTGGACTAATAAATTGAATTTCTAATTGATATCCTTGTTAATAGCTTTAATATTGCAGTGTGTCCTCTTTTTTAATGATAACATATTTGAATTCATCAACTTAAAGCTTCAAATGTCTTAAAGAGATTGTCTGCAATTAAAACAAACACACACAGAAAACGACCAATTCAGTAAATGCTGTATATATACAAATACAATTAACCCGACAGATGGAAAGGAGTGGAATGTACAAGAAATCAGTTGATTGCAAGGGTTACAAGTGACTACTCCATTTTTAGTCTTTGGTATGACGCGGTCAGGGGACTCGAACCAACGACCTCCCGAATGCAAGGCAGACGCTATAACCACTACACCACAATGCTTCGGTTCGTTAGGCCTAACTCTGGAAAGCATGCTTTATGGTCAAGTGTACAAAATCGTCAATGCCTTTAAATATCGTTTCTACTTAAAGCTACAGGGTCTCTATGTTAACTGGTAATAACCCACGAATATGAATTAGTATCGTGTGAAGTAGTTTTAAATCGACGGACACCCCAAAAGTCGGTATATAAGCAGAAATCGATGCGTAAAATATCAAATTTATATTTAGCCTTCGTACAGGTTACATCGATAAATATACGGCTTCAGAATATATATATGTGATAAAAAAAGTAATTGCCCGGAACGGGATTTGAACCACAGACGTTGCGCTCGTATGATGTACGTTTATCCACTAGACCACGGCTATTTAGCATTTTTAATATAAATAGGCATTACGTAATAACTAGCGCATACACAAACTCATCAAGCGCTAAATAACAAAGAGTATGATAATGGACCTTTGGAAACGGCCGAAAACGACACATACGAAATATTGCAGTCTCGGTTTGATTGCATGCATATGGCGGTGGACATGGAGATTTATCTCCCCCATGTCGTGCGGCGTATGGTCCCAGTATCTAATAAAAATCTATGCCCCGAGGAGCGAAATAAACATAATGGAATTTAGTTGGGAGCAGCGGTTATGAAGCCTGCATATCACAAGTAACAGTCAAAAGACTAAATTAAAAAGCAGACAACATGTCCTATAAGTGGTTAAACAATACCCAGAGCATTTAATCGGTCGGAGTAGTGGAACCACTGAATCGAAAACTAAGTAAGAAAACAAAAACAAAAAAGTACCACCGATAATTAAATATAAGTATCGGGCTCAGCGATCTCCAAAGATCGAATGAATAACAGTACTGATTGCAAGCAGTCGAGATACGGTTGTTTTGAGGCGGAATATTAGTTTCGTATTGATAACATATAATATTACACCAGGCAATGTTAATTTACACGTGCGACAAGATGGACTATATATATTTATTGATTCATCTTAAAGGGACACTGTCCGTAAGTAAGCATCTACTGAGCATAACCAAATAACCGTCTGACTTTTATTCAGTGAAATGTATATATGAAAACATGAGCATAGACCCTAAGAAGTCTGTAGTAATACATTCGTGAGTTTAAAAAAAAAAGAAGCTTTAATTATTTTTTGTAAATAAAGTGGGACCCACAATATTTACCTTTTCTGCGATAACGTGACTATGGCGGGTATTTCTTTATTTACACTGTCCTGTTTAATGGGATGACAGTAGGGTAAGTGTGAGGTTTGGTGCACCCTAGAACCGGTTTAAACCCCCAGTAGCCTACTTTGCCACTGACCGTTCCAAGGCGGTCGCCCTATTGTCAGCCCTTTTGTGTTTGTGATGTCGTTTACTTTTATTATTACTTTTACCTTCTTGTTTGTCTGTTTGCATGTTTGTTTCTGTGTTTTGTGGTTGACTGTCCTCCTTGAATGCTACTTTCATTGTCCGATCTTTTTATATTTCTTTCCATTAGCGCATCAGGTTTTCACCATAATATGTATTGCGTAATATGTATAGCCCGCTTAGCTCAGTCGGGAGCTATGTCGACAACTTCACGCTCACGCTCATTATTATTACCGCGAGTGGCCCAAAGCGGTTTTTCTTTTTTTTGTACCGCGATTGAATTCCGTTAAACAATCTTGCTTTTAATAAGTAAATATTCAATATGTTTAGTGTGTAATGTTTGCGAACATAATTAGTGTGTGTTTTATAAGCTAACAGTTACGGACATTGTCCCTTTAAGTTGCGTTCAGATACGTTAAGTTATTTTGCATCTTAATAAATGGTAGTTTGTATACCATTTTCTCAAGAAGCGTGTAGTTCAGTGGATAGAGCACCTGACTTGAAATCAGACGGTCTTGTGTTTGAGTCCCGAAAGAGGCAACTTTGTTTTCTTCTGTAAATCATAATGTTACCTGTGTGCACTGGTCGATGTCTATACAATAAATGATGTCCTGCGTTATATTTGCTTGCTTAAATACCCGATTTCGACATGAGCTGGTGAACATGAAGTTACAAATAAAGACACGCCTACAAAGAAGAAATCGATTGATATAGAGGCTCTGTAGCGTTAAGCTGACAATCATATGTCATATCAAATATTGAGGAAAGTGAGTTAACAAATTACATAAAATTAAATAAATGTTGGCAGTAACATTATGTTTTATACTTTATTACGTTTCCAATACTGTATAAAATGTCTATGCCAATATCCCGGTGATACGCTGTTTATACTGTTCCCCGATTATGTCGCTGAGCGGTAAAATCTTGTGAAGTAACAACAATCGTAGGCATAAACGTCGAACAGAAAATGTAGCTTTCAGCAGACTGTCAACCAAAAACACGCCGCAATAAAACAAATAGCAATTACAATGTTGACAACCAAGGTTTTTCGCAAGCGTAAAATAGCTGCCGAGAGAAAATAGCATTATATCTGGGTAGGAACTGGGAACAAAGTTTAACATAATAACAGATCAAGTCATTTGTGTCCCGAAGACGTAATCATGCCACGACCGTTTATTCTTACCGGACACTTTCTTCCCAAGTTTCACCATCAGTTCTTCCTATCAAACATTTTGAATCAAGGTGGACGACCTCGCTTCGTTCTGGTCAAATCCTTGACATGCGTTACATATTATTACATAATTATTCACCTTTATAGCACGACATGCTAGAATTACACATCAGCACATAAATACAAGTGTTCACATGTAAGGGATGCGTGTGCGTTAACATGCATTACGACACAGATAAACTGTTCACTGCTACCAAGTGCAATAATAAGATTGCATTATCAAAGCGAAAAACTCAAAGAAACTGTTCATTGATACCTTACCATGTGCAATTATGAAAACCATACATGAGTCGCTGCCGGAACGGCAGCGAATAAGAAGCAATGCATGCAACTTCTCAAACACAAACGGATTGATAATAGGGCCTTGAAACGGTCAGTGGTAAAATGACCTCTAAGAGGTTTAAATCAGGTTCCAGTGTGCACCAAATCTCTTACCCTAGTGTCACCCCAATGAAACGGAACTGTAAGGGGTTTATGTTTAACACTGAGAAAGTTGGTAACCAGGTCACCGTAACATCACGTTGCTATTAAATTCTGAAAGGCAAACTGATCAATAAACTGATCAATGTCACTGTATGACAATGTTTAAGGTGTTGATAAACCTTGTGTGACACTGAAATTGACATTTGGTAAAACTTATATGAAGAGTTTCAAATGTTTCTATCATTACAAACGAAAACGAATGTTACCGTAACCTACCTGTTGACCCCCTGTTCCACATACATTTTAAAATGTAGGCGAGTGGAATATAGGTGGAATTTACTGACCATATTCCGAACTACTGCAAGACACTGTATTTCGATAACAGAGTAGTTTTGTTCTCGAGACAGTAGTTTCTGGTTGGCATAAATGAGACGGGGAGACTACATCCATCTTGCTCTTGCAGTAGACTGCACCAACCCCTATATCGGATGCATCCGTACTGGGGATAAACTCCTTGTCAAGATCGGACCGTGAGACTGTACAGTACAATGTAACGCCAATATATGTCTAGAAGGGCTGAATTGTCTCTAGAAAAGGAGTTCTCTTTTATATTCCCTCACCCCACAGCAGTTCGATGCGAATTATTGTCATGTATATTATGTATTTGTTATATCAAGTGTTCATCACATTGTATTTACATTATTATTTTATTCAATTTATGCGAGTATGTCTTGTTTCTCAAACAGCGTTTCATTTAATTAGAAAATACATTGCTCAAACCTACATTTAACACGAAACAAATAACAACGTTTAACCCCGCCTTCATAACCGTCCAAGGTATATATACGCATTTTCTTTAAATATCACATGTTTAAGGGGGAATTGACCTATTCGAATATTTAAGGGTACGCATATGAACTATATATATTCGTAAATTTGAAGATATTTGCGATTTGAATCTGAATTTTGTTTTGTCCTCATGTGAACAAGATTTTAATAATAACGTCTCAAATATGGCTATGTTTGACGTTTTTCATAAAAGTCGCGTTGCACTCATTTTTCAACGTTTTTAGCATCACAGAGTGTTAGTTTAGTCACATACAATTATATTTTATATCACACTGTTAGTCTTGACGAGACCTTTAATCTTATATATAAATTATATCCTTTAAATTAGGCGTAAACTATTACTTAGTATTTTTTAGAGAATTTAATTCCCTATCGGAATTTAAAATAAAATTTGCTGGTCATCGGAATATTTGTTTCAATATACTTCTTTTAATGACCCCAAACCCTTCGGAAAAAACCCGTCTCTGTTGACGTCTAGTCATTAACATAACGACGTCGACGGTATTTATATTAAAGGTATATTGTACATGTTGGTGATATATCAATAATTATTTTTAAATAATCAGCTGTCCATAGTAATAGTGATAGTAACCTGCTAGACGGAATGTACATGCTATTCAACATAAATTGTTGGTGGGTTGGTAGGGTGTTCCTACAGTCAGCTTCGCATGAAGTGAAGCCATGCACATTATAGTACACATATCGTAATAAGCTTCTCGAAACGAAGCCCCACGTATCTTCAAACAATTTCATGTTTTACAACATTATGATAAATAGTTTGGTAACATAGCGAAATGGTGTTGCAAAACCCAAAATAATGCCGAGATCAACCAAGCTAAGTGTCCCTCGTGAAGACATATTTTCGCATTTTTATATGTTAAAGAAACTAACCGCCAAATAATGGCAAAATTACACTACACAACCGTTTATCAAAACTCTATCCAGGTATTCAGGTCATATAATAATGTATATGTACCAATTAAAAGTATAGGTTTATTCACGGGTTCTTACAATACTTGTGTTATTGAATATGCGTAAATGAAGTATGACTTGGTAACTATTAATTCGACGCTTCAGTTTCGGGGTTTGATATGGCTGGTTAAAACCATTTGAATTGTGTCTATAGAGGTGGGATTTAAATATATGTAAGTTGTATATTTATATGTCGGTGAAGTACATGAAGAATGTCCGCAAATGAGTTTGGGTGTTATTGCTTAAAACATGTTACCAATTTATACATGATTAAACAACGAATAAACAGCTGACCATTTACAAAAAAATGATATTAACATATGGACACATGCATGATAAAAACAATTTAAGAATTAAATACGTTTGATGTTCTATCCATTAACTTTCAGGTATCATCTTGACGTAAGTTGTGGTGTTTTGTTTCAGTAATAAAGACATTATCTGAACAAAAAATGGGTGCTCGTAAATAGAATAATGACAGCAATAACCTTAAACATTCACAACATATTTGGGGATAATAACTGCAAACATCGGATTGCAAGTATGATGCAATTAAATCTTAACTTAATAATATAGAGTTGCACGACAGATATCATCTGACACAATGATAGGACGCCTTATGAGGTATTTTGCATATGCCAGTTTGGTATTTAAATAGTTGCATGTACTTACATAAACACAAGTATAAGAAAGTATGGAAAGCCGTTTGGTTTTTAGCGGGGGTCCTAAACGACTTTCCATAACGAAAGACAATTTAACAACACCGCTTTAAAATCAAAATAATCTTTGACAAAACATGTGTTTTACACTTTACCCTATAAATCTTTATTACCGAAATCACTTTTGAGATTGCACAACGTTTGGAACAAGTTTTGATCCCCCGCGAGCATACTGGTAATTGTTTAGCAGACAGATATATTCGATACGAAAATCATGCTATATTACTGCGATACGCCAACTTTTGTATTTTTTCTTCAGATGGCGAGAGGTATACAGTACTGGTTCTACCTAGTAAACAATACGGTGATCTGCCTCTACCATAAAAAAAATCGACCGTCATATACGGCCTAACATGTGCTAAAATTGACGTAAAACACCATTCAAATAAAACCAATTAAAACAAGATATCCTGTGAGTCGGACGGACGGACGGACGGACGGACAGACAGAGACACGGACCTCTCACTGCCCTATTTCATTGTGCAAAGTTTCATTGCAGTTCCATTAGTAGTTTTTGAGTTATTCTCCGCACAAGAATTATAACTTTACAAAGGGCAATAACTATAGTGAATGACGATAGAGTTGTGGTACTTATACTCGGCACTTCCCCTTATTACCCTCTCTCATTGTAAGAAGTCTAATTGCAGTCCCTTAAAGACATTTTCTATAGTTGTTTTCTGCATAACAGATTTTCTTTAAACTTTTTGTACATTAAGTCTGTTATATATATAGACAGAACATGCAAAAATAATGATAGGTCACCATAATTGTTAAAATTTTAAGAATAATTTGTAATGTCACCGTCATGTCGATCTGTCCAAAAAGTTGAACAAGTCCATGAAATAGCTAAATAATACATTTTTGAAGTCTAATCATTTATTCATTGGTCACAATTCTGCTAAAATTGTATTAAAATAAAGCTCATCTTTATGTAAAACCTATCTTTTTTTACAAAATCTGTTGAGACCATTACTCACAATTTACGCACAAATTAACCCATAATGATACAATTTCCTTTTGTTTTTTGTATGTTCCCAATAATAGAATTTGTTTAAACTTTCTAAGCACATAGTTTAACATATTTAAAAACAAAATGTTCAATAATTTTTTTAGGTCCCCATGCTTGTTTAGAATTATTTTTTTTGAAACCGTAGGGTTTCAAAAAAAATAATTCTATGCTAAAAGGCCAAGTTGTGTATGAAATTATATAGAAATGGTATATTTTTCTCTTTTGTTATGTTCCTAATAACAGAATTTGTTCAAACTTCCTATGCACTTATTTTAATATATAGTAAGACAATATATGCAATTAAAATTATAGGTCACCATGCATATTGAGATTTAATATTGGTTTTTGGAACCCTACCATTATGCTTACATTTTTTAATTTTGTTTGAATGTTTACAACATGTTATATTTTTCCTATTTTATGTATTTTTCTAATAAAAGGCATTTATATTAATAAAGACAATAAATACAACTAGACATCAAGACATCAAGAGCAACATTCCTGTAAATTTTTAGGAAAATCCATAACATAGTTTTAGAAGAGAAGTCGCCCAAAATTCTGCGCATGAAAAACTACAGAAAATGCCTTTAAGTAGTTGTTGAGTTATGTCCAGATAAGATCGACAAAGCGGCAACTATATGCTCTCCTTTCGGGGAGCATAACAAAGGAAAACTGAGTTGGCTCATGTCCTTGACATGACCACGAAACACTAAGGAATTATTCGACCAAATGTCATGCTTGTATCACAATTTGAACTATTTTGCCAAAATTACTTAGTTATATCCTCCGCTAATACAAGCAAGCTGAATGCGAACGCAAGCGATTGCCTGCACTCAATGTTCATAATTTTGTTTGGCTGAAAGTATTTTAAATACCTCTATATACATTGCAAAGGGGTTGGCGTGGCCTAGTGGATAGCACGGTGGATTGGAAAGCCTCACCGGTGACACTGTGTTTTGTTGGTGTGTTCTTGGGCAAGACACTTTGCATTTGCCTCCGTCGTATGGGGACGTAAATCGGGCGGTCCTCTGAGCATTAAGAGAACCACAGAAACCTGGTATTTAGTAAGCATAGGGCAGGTTCCCGGATTCATGTGTATTTTAATCATTACCCTCTCTTTTGGGCAGCTCCAAAAAAACTATAATGTGTTGATGCGGCGTTAATCAACATTCAATTCATACTTAACAATATGAAATTGGTTACGCCCAGATAACAAGTGTGAACACCCCCTCCTCCACGTCCACCCCCACCCCATATCAAAGAAGCAGGCAAGCATATTTAACATGTTTGTCGGACTTTAGGGAGTACGCACCGGGTCCAACTTTGTTCATCACAGGAGTTTACGAATAACATAATTATTCTGAAAATGCACCAGAAACAAGATTTTCTAATGGGCATGCTCCCTAAGTCAAACAAGATCCACACACGGATATTGTCTTTATATCCCACCCATTTTAGAGAAATATACTCTGTAAAAAAGGTTTTGGACCATGGCAGTGTTCGAACCCGTACAATGATCGATGAACCTTGACATTCGACCATAACCCTTATTATCTCAGTTGATAATTCACAATAGATCAACAATCAACAATAATTATCGTTTACAATGAAAGTTTGCGAAAAAATAATAAACTTTTTATTGGTTACTCGAATGTGTCCGTAACTGTTACTTTGTATGGACTTTGCAACATTTTTTACAGACCCTTTGTGTGTTCGCGATATTTTTTTAAAATCAAATCTTATTTGGAATTTAATGTTTCTGATACCAAATTAACCGGGTAGGGTAGACCTTGGTTACTAAAAACAGATACTTACATGTTGTCCACTAGTTTTATTTTTATATGACTTTATATACCCTGGTCAAAACTTTTTTTACCGAGTATATATTGGAGAGTGCGATCGGGGATGATCCTCCTCCTTACCACCCACGAACAACAAAACATATCTAATATTCTCTGATAAATGTCCATCGAATGGGGACATAAACCGCGTGGTCCCGTGTATCACGGTCTTATTTATTCTCTGAACACGTTAAGTATTAGTTAGAGGCTATGAAGTGAAATTTAACAATTAAGAAACCCTAAGGGAAGGAGCGCAGCGACTGACCGGAGTTTCTTAATTGTTAAAATTTCACTTCTCAGCCTGTAACTGACTTAGTGTTTGTGTTTGCCCTACTTTTCCCCCAACTTCCATGAAACCACGCCTCTTAACACGTTCGCTCTTCTACTAAACCCGCCTCCTTGTGTCCAAACAAGCGCGTGCCATTTAGTAAGCGATTACTTAATGATTAAATGGTTAAAATTGGTGATCGTTAGAAATTTACATGAATAAGTTCGCCATTTTTTTAAAATTCCTCACCGTCTGATTGGAGGAAAAAGTAGGGCAAACACTAAAGAACCTTAGTAATGTGTTGATCTGCCGTTAAATAAGGCCACACTTAAAAATATATTAGTTTGTCCGACCTTAGAGTTTAACTCTTTGGACACTACTTTTTGTACTTATTAAAGATGATTTTAGTATAGTGTGTATTGCAAAGTTGACAATCTTAACCTTGTAGATAAAATTCCTATCAACAACTATTGATAAACACTGTCTGCATTTTTCCAAAAAAAAACACCATTAAAATAACCATACCATTAAACAATTATACCATTAACAACCATACCATTAAACAATCAAATCATTAAACAATCATACCATTAAACAATCATACCATTAATTAACGCTGTAAACAATCATACTATTAAACAATCATACTAGTAAACAATCATATATTTAAACAATCACACAATTGAACAATCATAGTATTAAACAATCATACCATTAAACAATCATACCATTAAACATATATACCATTAAACAACCATAACATTAAACAATCATACCATTAACTAACACTGTAGCAAACATATCATTAAACAAGCATACCATTAAACAATCGTTCTATTAAACAATCATACCATTAACAACCATACCATTAAACAATCATACCATTAATTAACGATGTAAACAATCATACTATTAAACAATCATACTATTAAACAATTATACCATTAAACAATCATACCATTAAACAATCATACTATTATTCAATCATACTATTAAACAATCATACTAGTAAACAATCATACATTTAAACAATCACGCAATTGAACAATCATACTATTAAACAATCATACTATTAAACAATCATACCATTAAACATATATACCATTAAGCAACCATAACATTAAACAATCATACCATTAAACAATCACATCAATAAAAAGTCATACCATTAAACAGTCATATACCAATCATACCATTAAACAATCATACCAATCATACCATTAAAACAATAAAAAAAGAAGAAAACCAAAAAACAAAACATATTTTACTGTAAAAAAAAAGGTTTGGAGCGGGCCGATAGTTTGGGCAAACAAACATAATTTTAATAATGGCCTAAAATGCAATTCAATGACTTCTCTGATAATGGCATGCAAATTAAATAGGACAACACATAATTATTAATCTAGAACAATGTGTCCATGTGACACCGATGCCCCACTATAGTCAAATACTGTAAATTAAAAATGGACTTTACGGGTGGTAGAAAGGACGGAGGGACTGACAGACGGACGAACAAGGGTTACACTAAATGCCCGCTCCACTTTCGTGGCTGTCCAGCAGCTGTGCTTCTATTTCTTGTCCACTGAACAAATAAGGTCCGTTCAAACAGCGTCCCAACTGCTAAAGCCGTTTTTCCCCTTGGTGTTAAGGCGTGCGCAGATGCGGTCTATTTTGTTTTTAAAAATATCCAAAATTAATCGACTTAACTAAGAAATTAAAAAATAACAAATTTAATTAAATGTAAATTAAAAAGCATATAAACTTTATTTTAAATAGATATTCACATTATTTATTTGGGAATGCGGTTATGATATCGTATTCTTGTCAAAGAGATGCAATTTGCGATCAGATAAAGGTTTCTTCTGAAATACTTTTAGGCGAAGACGTCTTAATTAAGTCATCATAAACCATAAGGCCGATTTACGTTTCCGTAGTAATGAGCTTAACACTACAGATATACTTACTAGTAATTACATGTTCCATAGTTAATGCGATACTATGCCAGCGATTCGAGCGAATCAGACATGATGCATACAAAACAAATACAATTTAGAGTTTGCACATTAACTCCAGAAAAGAAGAAAAAACAATACGAATAAAGAAAAAAGAAGTTGAAAACAGAATTTACTACGTATTAAAATCATAAATGTATCAATCTTTGTTTCCAGTGTTTGCGCCATGGTCATTATACAGTATATGTACGATGCGACGTCGACAGAGACGTCTTTTTCGTAAGGGTGTTGTGTTTATTAAAACAAGCATACTGAAACAAATATTCTGATGACCAGCAACTTTTATTTTATATTCCGATAGGAAATTAAATTCTCGACAACATATTAAAATTGTGCAGTTTTTTATCGAGCCATTTAATAGATAAATAGCTTTAATGTCGTTTTTTCTTAAAATGTACAAGCCAAAAAAAGGGTTAAAGAAATAGGAAATTCTAGAAATAATAGTTTAACGCTTAATTTAAATGATATAATGTATATATCAGATGAAAGGTCCCTTCATGACGAACAGTGTAATATAAAAAATAATTGCAATCGACTAAACTAACGCTTTGTGATGCTAAAAACGTTGACAATTGAGTACAAACGCGACTTTTATGAAAAGCGTCAAACATAGCCATATTTGAGACGTTATTATTAAAATATTATTTACATGACGACAAAACAAAATTCAGATTGAAATCGCAAATACTTTCAAATTTACAAATATATATAGTTTATATGCGTACCTTTAAATTTTCCAATAGGTCAATTCCCCCTTAAAGGTAGTAGAAGCGATGTATTTCATGGACAAATTTTTTTTTTGGATGCGAGTATTGAACTTTTTATAAACTGTTCAACATTAATAAACTCTTTTTTTTTTTTAGCACTTATGCGACCGAGTGCCAAATCTATCATATAGCATTTAAGTCTTTGTTTTGTTAATCAGAAGATTGGTATCAGTGTAACGTGCGTTAAAAGTAATAATCAGCCTTTATAACTGAGGAGAAAGAGCCAGTATGCCAGAGGAAATAGTGATATGTGAACTGGTTACGAAAACAACTATTTAATTTGGCATTTAATACGAAGCAATTTCATCTCAGAATTATATCGAACTAGAAGATCAGCAGTTAATAGTCTAGCACCTCCGTAGTATCTTTCGACGATATATTATATGCCGATGTTGTGTTCACATCTGTTAAACTGTCATCTCTCAAACTTGAATTAAATCGATGATAAACATTTATGAGACGTATAGGCCAGTCAGTCTAAATTGTATTCTATGATAGACCTAGGACACATTAGTACAGAAATTCTAACAATGGAGGCATTAAAAAAAATACAATATGTATTTTGTACGTGGAGAGCAAATTAAAAGGCGCATGTACGTCCATTTCAACAGGCCTGCCAATTCTCCGGATTTTTCAGTCGCTCTCCAGATCTCCGGATTTTAGTGTACAATCTCAATCAAAATAAAATGTTCATGATTTAACAGCTATGCTTTCACAGTTTATCAGTTATTTCCCGAATTGGGCCTGTTATGCTCCAAAATCTGCGTTACGTTAATATTTTTTTTAAGTTTCGGCGTGGGGGGAAATAAAGTTTGTGTTATATCTCAGATTTACCATATCCCATCTTCATCAAACTTAAACAGCACCTTTCTGTCATCAAGCACTGACTTACCCTGAAAACTAGGTCACCGTGACCTACTTTCTCTGAAATATGCGTTACGTTAACCTTTTTTTAAGTTTCGTCGGGGGTGGGGGGGGGGGGGGGGGGGGGGGGGGGGGGGGGGTGATGTGGAAACTAAAGTATTGTTATATCTCAGAATTAACATATCCCATCTTCATCAAACTTTAACAGCACCTTCTTGTCATCAAGCACTGACCTTACCCTGAAAACTAGGTCACCGTAACCTACTTTCTTCAAAATATGCGTTACGTTAACCATTTTGTTTAAGTTGGCGCAGGGGCAATTAACTTTTTTGTTATATATCATCATTACCATGTCCGATCTTCATCAAGTTTTAACAACACCTTCCTCTCATCAGGCACTTACCATACCCTGAAAACTAGGTCAATATGACCTACTTTCTATATGTCTGTGTCCGTATACTTATAAATGCTCCCATAGCTATATTCCAATGATTATATATTATATAAAAACAAGTGCATTAAAACCAAAGAGGCCGTGTTCTCTTAGTACCTTGAATGTAGGTGATACACATTAAAGGAATTAAGTAGACATTTAATATTAAATGTCTCCATTCGTATATTTCCTCTTAATACCGTGTCTTCTTAAATCTCGATCCAGTGTTATATATATATATATATATATGGGGAGAAATATTTGTGAACTACCAAGGACAGACAACCTTCGGACGAACTACGGCATGGCGCCTAGCTATGACGAGATACACAGAAATCAAACGTATATATTTACTCCTTAAAAAGGGTAGCTGCAACACACGTTGATAAACTGTATCTCTACATCATAACACACTCGTCTGAAGGCACAATTAACATATAGACGCATACATACATACAATTATAGCTCATATGAGTGGGCCACATTTAAGCGTTCAACCACACACAGCTATATTGAGACATTGACAATGAAAGGTGTCGGATCTGGGGATACTGTGAATTCAGGTATATATAATAAAGGGAGAGAATTTGAAATCACTACGGCAACTTCCGAAATTGGGATCTCGTATATGGTAAAGAATAGTATACATCTTACAAGACCCTTTCTGGAGCACTGGATCACGAGGATTTCGGGAAGATTTATTTATGTTTAAACTTATACAATGTTTAAAAGCAAAAACATAAACCAATCAATAATATATCAACACGCTTATAGTATTGATTGGTTCATGTTTTTGCTTTTAAAAATTGTTTTCGCGAAAAGCATGTGTTTGTTTTTGTAACTTTATGTATGTATCCTGAGGAAGGCGATTAAAGCCAAAAGCGCTCGATATTTGTTAGTTTAAGCACTGTTTGGTTGATAATTTGTCTCACATATATATATGTATATATATGCGCCCAGTGGCGCAGCCATTTTCGACCCCGGGAACTTCCTTTGTACAACTTTTATAGTCTAAGGGTTGGCACTCATTAATAAAGAAAAACTGTTGAAATCTGTTCAGTGGTTCTTCAGAAGAAGATTTTTAATGGTTTTGATCATATATATAATGGCGACCATCTTGGATGTTGCATTCACTAATGTGTATGACTTTGAACGGCATTGATTCATCGATGTGAATTTTGGTCAAAATTGGCGAAGCCGTTCTTGAGAAGAAGATGTTTTATTATTTTCCCTATACAAGTCTATGCAAAACATGCAAAATCTCTATATACCAACTTTGGACTCACGGGGCGCAGTCATTTTTGACCCTGTGAAAATCAATTTATAGTCTAGCTGTTGGCGATCACTAATAATAAAAAACTGTCGAAATCTGTTCAGTGGTTCTTGAGAAGAAGTTTTTTTAAAGGTAATGATCATATATGGTAATGGCGGCCATCTTGGATGTCGTAGTGACCTAAATTGTACAACTCCGAAAGGCATCGACCTCAGTATCATCCATGTGAAATTTGGTCAAAATAAGCCAAGTGCTGAGAAGAAGATTTTTAAGTTTTTCCCTATACACTTCTCAAAACTGCTAACTACACCGCTCACGTTTTGGGTTATATATATCGATGGGTTGAATGTTTTTCAATAAAATAAAAAGGAAATACCAATTCAATCATTTTTACATCATTTCATTTTATTTTTTTTATGGGCAATGCTAGAACTAAACCACAATAAGCAATTACAAACGACCCATGTAAACACTAAAGTCACACTTTTCCCAAATCACGCATTCAATACAAGGAACATTCACAAAACACAGTCAACCCAAATCACGCATTCAATACAAGGTACTTTCACAAAACACAGTCAACCCAAATCACGCATTCAATCACAAGAAAACTTGAAGCAAAGTAAACGACACCACACTGTATTTGTAAACGTTACCATCCCTATCAGGATTTAAGTGGACGTCATCATAGTGTCCACACTATGTCGGGTTATAGCAAAATCAAAGCGGAAATGCATAGTGTCGAACAGTAAATGGGTCTACTAAACATGCAGTGCGTTGTAAAACGATACGATCATAACCTCTTTTGATGAACTTTTTAACAAGTTTATTAAGGATTGTAGGACATGTGATCTTACTTTTATATTTTCAAAGTAGATCAGAGTAAAGATAATACGGGTTTTCTAAGTTTATGCTAACACAGCATTTATGGAGCAGTTTATTAGTTATACAAATGTTACAAATAAGAAGTTGCTCGAGGCACATTCCGTTTAAGTGAGAGATAAGTAACTACGTCAAAACTGAAAAAATCTCTCTTGTCAAAGCTGTGTATTTAACTCCGTCTTATCGAATTCGGATGTGGGGCAACGAAACATAATTAATACTTGTAATAGTATGGCTATGTTAATAGAACACAAACTGAAATTTATATTGTACTCCTTAGTATCGAACAAAAAATAGGCATAACCATCCACAAAACAATGTAATTACTAATTTAAGGCATACTTGTTATTTTAACGGACATGATAGTATGCTATAAGAACAAAGTGCGTCAAATTCATTGTAGCCAAATGCACAAAAACATGAATGCTCTGCAGGTATTATGTTTATATTATTTAGCATTTTTAAGAAAAAATCATTGCATTTTTGTTCAAAGGCGGTAGCCCTATTGTCGACCATTTTATATTTGTGATGGCACATGCCTTGCCTTGTATTTATCCTTGTGAATTATCGTTTGTTTCAATGCGTGTGTTTGGTTGACTGTGATTCTTGAATGTCACATTTCCTGTTCGACTTATATATCTGATTTTGATAGCTTTTCCGTGAGGGAACGAATGTGGAGAACTGATGTGAAATACTTCGGGTTTAAAGAACATTGGTCCTGCTGTAAGCTTTCACGTCCACACGATATCCAAGTATTCATCATCCGCCATAGTCCGATACTAATCAAGGAGGACTACATTGCAGACTTTCAAGGTGTAAATACATGTATATAGTAGTGCCATGCCAATCACAAAATACTTGTTTATTGCACATGGTACATGCCATAACGGGGACTATATAATGCCCAGCATGTTTTGCAATGATTTCAACAATGTGAATCAAATCCGTGAGTTTTAATTGTAAATGCACCTACATCGCTGTTTGCCAAAACGAAATGGTCAATGAGTGTTGTAGGGATTAGAATATAAAGAGATCATGTGGTTGTTATATTTTATTTTTACTAGAGGTTACGCTGCATACAACAATTACCACTCCTTAAAAGTATTTAAGAACTGACATGTTTGTCTATAAAGTATGCGAGTGGTGCTTGTCTATTTAAGGTCCCATTTCCTGTACAAGTTTTGTTTTCGGAAGTAGAAAACCTAAGAAGGGACGTAGGTCTATCATGCGTTTAATGACCAGTTTTCTGGTTGATATATCTTTACAAGATTGTGGTACCCATAGGACGTTTTTGGAACAGTGTGTATACTGTTATACCTCGAGAGCATACAACAAGATATGTGTCAAAACTGTGTTCCAAGACTCAGCATGCGTAATCAAATAGTGAAATGTGATTACTTATTTAATGAGAATAGATAGAATGATGCAGTGTCTGTGTGGCATGTTGTCATAGACACGATGTGTGCAGCAACTGACCGGATTTTGCATGTTATTATCATATAAATGCATGCTGAAATAGGGAAGTTGCGGTACCTATAGAAGAAATATTCTATCGCACTTGGCAAACATACAAAAATGCGATTGGTTGACGTTTAAAACTGTGCGACTATTAAATAGCGCATAACCCGTCGCAAATGAAGTCATGTTGTTAACCATCAAAAACGTGACGTCATTTAGTTTCCTTTTTTTTTTCTTCAAAGCGTTAGTGATTAAAACTGTCAAAAACACTAAAATGCGTTTGAAACCGGTTAACCAGTATTGAAATGTTGACTTTTGCGTCGAAATTAACAAAATTTGCGACCATTA
>JAWPHD010013381.1:0-68672 GCA_037043455.1 Cyrtodaria siliqua
TGTCTCTCCAGATCACACTATACAGACAGACTACAATGTCTCTCCAGATTACATTATACCCAGACAGACTCCATCGTCTCTCCAGATCACACTATACCCCGACAGACTACAATGTCTCTCCAGATCACACTATACAGACAGACTACAATGTCTCTCCAGATCACACTATACAGACAGACTACAATGTCTCTCCAGATCACACTATACCAAGACAGACTACAATTGCTCTCCAGATCACACTTACAGACAGACAACAATGTCTCTCCAGATCACACTATACCAAGACAGACTACAATGTCTCTCCAGATCAAACTACACCCAGACAGACTACAATGTCTCTCCAGATCACAATATACCCAGACAGACTACAACGTCTCCAGATCATACTATACAGACAGACTACAATGTGTCACCAGATCACACTATACTGACAGACTACAATGTCTCTCCAGATCACACTATACAGACAGACTACAATGTTTCTCCAGATCACACTATACCAAGACAGACTACAATTGCTCTCCAGATCACACTTACAGACAGACTACAATGTCTCTCCAGATCACATTATACAGACAGAATACAATGTCTCTCCAATTCACACTTTACAGACAGACTACAATGTCTCTCCAGATCACACTATACCCAGACAGACTACAATGTCTCTCCAGATCACACTATACAGACAGACTACAATGTCTCTCCAGATCACACTATACCCTGACAGACTACAATGTCTCTCCAGATCACACTATACAGACAGAGTACAATGTCTCTCGAGATCACACTATACAGACAGACTACAATGTCTCTCCAGATCACACTATACCAAGACAGACTACAATGTCTCTCCAGATCACACTATACCAAGACAGACTACAATGTCTCTCCAGATCACACTATACCCAGACGAGACTACAATGTCTCTCCAGATCACACTATACAGACAGACTACAACGTCTCTCCAGATTACACTATACCCAGACAGACTACATTGTCTCTCCAGATCACACTATACCCCGACAGACTACAACGTCTCTCCAGATCACACTATACAGACAGACTACAATGTCTCTCCAGATCACACTATACAAACAGACTACAATGTCTCTCCAGATCACACTATACAGACAGACTACAATGTCTCTCCAGATCACACTATACAGACAGACTACAATGTCTCTGCAGATGACGCTATACAGACATACTACAATTTCTCTCCAGATCACACTATACAGATGGACTACAATGTCTCTCCAGATCACACTATACAGACAGACTACAATGTCTCTCCAGATCACACTATACAGACAGACTACAACGTCTCTCCAGATCACACTATACAGACAGACTACAATGTCTCTCCAGATCACACTATACGGACAGACTACAATGTCTCTCCAGATCACACTATACAGACAGACTACAATGTCTCTCCAGATCACACTATACCAAGACAGACTACAATGTCTCTCCAGATCACACTATACAGACAGACTACGTGTCTCTCCAGATCACACTATACAGAGAGACTACAATGTCTCTCCAAATCACACTATACAGACAGACTACAATGTCTCTCCATATCATGCTAAACAGACAGACTACAATGTCTCTCCATATCACACTATACAGACAGACTACAATGTTTCTCCAGATGACACTATACAGACAGACTACAATGTCTCTCCAGATCACACTTTACCAAGACAGACTACAATGTCTCTCCAGATCACACTATACCCAGACAGACTACAATGTCTCTCCAGATTACACTATACCCCGACAGACTACAATGTCTCTTCAGATCACACTATACCCAGAGAGACTACAATGTCTCTCCAGACCACACTAAACCCAGACAGACTACAATGTCTCTCCAGACCACACTATACCCAGACAGACTACAATGTCTCTCAAGATCACAATATACCCAGACAGACTACAACGTCTCCAGATTACACTATACAGACAGACTACAATGTGTCACCAGATCACACTATACTGACAGACTACAATGTCTCTCCAGATCACACTATACAGACAGGCTACAATGTCTCTCCAGATCACACTATACAAAGACAGACTACAATTGCTCTCCAGATCACACTTACAGACACACTACAATGCCTCTCCAGATCACATTATACAGACAGAATACAATGTCTCTCCAATTCCCACTATACAGACAGACTACAATGTCTCTCCATATCATGCTAAACAGACAGACTACAATGTCTCTCCATATCACACTATACAGACAGACTACAATGTTTCTCCAGATGACACTATACAGACAGATGACAATGTCTCAGTTGGACTACAATGTCTCTCCAGATCACACTATACAGACAGACTACAATGTCTCTCCAGATCACACTATACAGACAGACTACGTGTCTCTCCAGATCACACTATACAGACAGACTACAATGTCTCTCCAAATCACACTATACAGACAGACTACAATGTCTCTCCAAATCATGCTAAACAGACAGACTACAATGTCTCTCCAGATCACACTATACAGACAGACTACAATGTTTCTCCAGATGACGCTATACAGACAGATGACAATGTCTCAGTCGGACTACAATGTCTCTCCAGATCACACTATACCCAGACTACAATGTCTCTCCAGATCACACTATACCCAGACAGACTACAATGTCCCTCCAGATCACACTATACCCAGACAGACTACAATGTCTCTCCAGATCACACTATACCCAGACAGACTACAATGTCTCTTCAGATCACACTATACCCAGACAGACTACAATGTCTCTCCAGATCACACTATATGCAAACAGACTACAATGTCTCTCCAGATCACACTATACAGCCAGACTACAATGTCTCTCCAGATCACACTATACCCAGACAGACTACAATGTTTCTCCAGATCACACTATACAGACAGACTACAATGTCTCTCCAGATCACGCTATACAGACAGAATACAATGCCTCTCCAGATCACACTATACAGACATACTACAATGTCTCTGCAGATGACGCTATACAGACATACTACAATTTCTCTCCAGATCACACTATACAGACAGACTACAATGTCTCTCCAGATCATGCTATACAGACAGAATACAATGCCTCTCCAGATCACACTATACAGACATACTACAATGTCTCTGCAGATGACGCTATACAGACATACTACAATTTCTCTCCAGATCACACTATACAGACAGACTACAATGTCTCTCCAGATCACACTATATGGACAGACTACAATGTCTCTCCAGATCACACTTTACCAAGACAGACTACAATGTCTCTCCAGATCACACTATACCCAGACAGACTACAATGTCTCTCCAGATCACACTATACCCCGACAGACTACAATGTCTCTTCAGATCACACTATACCCAGAGAGACTACAATGTCTCTCCAGACCACACTAAACCCAGACAGACTACAATGTCTCTCCAGACCACACTATACCCAGACAGACTACAATGTCTCTCAAGATCACAATATACCCAGACAGACTACAACGTCTCCAGATTACACTATACAGACAGACTACAATGTGTCACCAGATCACACTATACTGACAGACTACAATGTCTCTCCAGATCACACTATACAGACAGGCTACAATGTCTCTCCAGATCACACTATACAAAGACAGACTACAATTGCTCTCCAGATCACACTTACAGACACACTACAATGTCTCTCCAGATCACATTATACAGACAGAATACAATGTCTCTCCAATTCCCACTATACAGACAGACTACAATGTCTCTCCAGATCACACTATACCAAGACAGACTACAATGTCTCTCAAGATCACACTATACAGACAGACTACAATGTCTCTCCAGATCACACTATACCCAGACAGACTACAATGTCTCTCCAGATCACACTATACGGACAGACTACAATGTCTCTCCAGATCACACTATACAGACAGACTACAATGTCTCTCCAGATCACACTATACCAAGACAGACTACAATGTCTCTCCAGATCACACTATACAGACAGACTACGTGTCTCTCCAGATCACACTATACAGAGAGACTACAATGTCTCTCCAAATCACACTATACAGACAGACTACAATGTCTCTCCATATCATGCTAAACAGACAGACTACAATGTCTCTCCATATCACACTATACAGACAGACTACAATGTTTCTCCAGATGACACTATACAGACAGATGACAATGTCTCAGTTGGACTACAATGTCTCTCCAGATCACACTATACAGACAGACTACAATGTCTCTCCAGATCACACTATACAGACAGACTACGTGTCTCTCCAGATCACACTATACAGACAGACTACAATGTCTCTCCAAATCACACTATACAGACAGACTACAATGTCTCTCCAAATCATGCTAAACATACAGACTACAATGTCTCTAAAGATCACACTATACAGACAGACTACAATGTTTCTCCAGATGACGCTATACAGACAGATGACAATGTCTCAGTCGGACTACAATGTCTCTCCAGATCACACTATACCCAGACTACAATGTCTCTCCAGATCACACTATACCCAGACAGACTACAATGTCCCTCCAGATCACACTATACCCAGACAGACTACAATGTCTCTCCAGATCACACTATACCGAGACAGACTACAATGTCTCTTCAGATCACACTATACCCAGACAGACTACAATGTCTCTCCAGATCACACTATATGCAAACAGACTACAATGTCTCTCCAGATCACACTATACAGCCAGACTACAATGTCTCTCCAGATCACACTATACCCAGACAGACTACAATGTTTCTCCAGATCACACTATACAGACAGACTACAATGTCTCTCCAGATCACGCTATACAGACAGAATACAATGCCTCTCCAGATCACACTATACAGACATACTACAATGTCTCTGCAGATGACGCTATACAGACATACTACAATTTCTCTCCAGATCACACTATACAGACAGACTACAATGTCTCTCCAGATCACACTATATGGACAGACTACAATGTCTCTCCAGATCACACTATACAGACAGACTACAATGTCTCTCCAGATCACACTATACCAAGACAGACTACAATGTCTCTCCAGATCATACTATACAGACAGACTACGTGTCTCTCCAGATCACACTATACAGACAGACTACAATGTCTCTCCAGATCACACTTTACCAAGACAGACTACAATGTCTCTCCAGATCACACTATACCCAGACAGACTACAATGTCTCTCCAGATCACACTATACCCCGACAGACTACAATGTCTCTTCAGATCACACTATACCCAGAGAGACTACAATGTCTCTCCAGACCACACTAAACCCAGACAGACTACAATGTCTCTCCAGACCACACTATACCCAGACAGACTACAATGTCTCTCAAGATCACAATATACCCAGACAGACTACAACGTCTCCAGATTACACTATACAGACAGACTACAATGTGTCACCAGATCACACTATACTGACAGACTACAATGTCTCTCCAGATCACACTATACAGACAGGCTACAATGTCTCTCCAGATCACACTATACAAAGACAGACTACAATTGCTCTCCAGATCACACTTACAGACACACTACAATGTCTCTCCAGAAAACATTATACAGACAGAATACAATGTCTCTCCAATTCCCACTATACAGACAGACTACAATGTCTCTCCATATCATGCTAAACAGACAGACTACAATGTCTCTCCATATCACACTATACAGACAGACTACAATGTTTCTCCAGATGACACTATACAGACAGATGACAATGTCTCAGTTGGACTACAATGTCTCTCCAGATCACACTATACAGACAGACTACAATGTCTCTCCAGATCACACTATACAGACAGACTACGTGTCTCTCCAGATCACACTATACAGACAGACTACAATGTCTCTCCAAATCACACTATACAGACAGACTACAATGTCTCTCCAAATCATGCTAAACAGACAGACTACAATGTCTCTCCAGATCACACTATACAGCCAGACTACAATGTTTCTCCAGATGACGCTATACAGACAGATGACAATGTCTCAGTCGGACTACAATGTCTCTCCAGATCACACTATACCCAGACTACAATGTCTCTCCAGATCACACTATACCCAGACAGACTACAATGTCCCTCCAGATCACACTATACCCAGACAGACTACAATGTCTCTCCAGATCACACTATACCCAGACAGACTACAATGTCTCTTCAGATCACACTATACCCAGACAGACTACAATGTCTCTCCAGATCACACTATATGCAAACAGACTACAATGTCTCTCCAGATCACACTATACAGCCAGACTACAATGTCTCTCCAGATCACACTATACCCAGACAGACTACAATGTTTCTCCAGATCACACTATACAGACAGACTACAATGTCTCTCCAGATCACGCTATACAGACAGAATACAATGCCTCTCCAGATCACACTATACAGACATACTACAATGTCTCTGCAGATGACGCTATACAGACATACTACAATTTCTCTCCAGATCACACTATACAGACAGACTACAATGTCTCTCCAGATCACGCTATACAGACAGAATACAATGCCTCTCCAGATCACACTATACAGACATACTACAATGTCTCTGCAGATGACGCTATACAGACATACTACAATTTCTCTCCAGATCACACTATACAGACAGACTACAATGTCTCTCCAGATCACACTATATGGACAGACTACAATGTCTCTCCAGATCACACTTTACCAAGACAGACTACAATGTCTCTCCAGATCACACTATACCCAGACAGACTACAATGTCTCTCCAGATCACACTATACCCCGACAGACTACAATGTCTCTTCAGATCACACTATACCCAGAGAGACTACAATGTCTCTCCAGACCACACTAAACCCAGACAGACTACAATGTCTCTCCAGACCACACTATACCCAGACAGACTACAATGTCTCTCAAGATCACAATATACCCAGACAGACTACAACGTCTCCAGATTACACTATACAGACAGACTACAATGTGTCACCAGATCACACTATACTGACAGACTACAATGTCTCTCCAGATCACACTATACAGACAGGCTACAATGTCTCTCCAGATCACACTATACAAAGACAGACTACAATTGCTCTCCAGATCACACTTACAGACACACTACAATGTCTCTCCAGATCACATTATACAGACAGAATACAATGTCTCTCCAATTCCCACTATACAGACAGACTACAATGTCTCTCCAGATCACACTATACCAAGACAGACTACAATGTCTCTCAAGATCACACTATACAGACAGACTACAATGTCTCTCCAGATCACACTATACCCAGACAGACTACAATGTCTCTCCAGATCACACTATACAGACAGACTACAATATCTCTCGAGATCACACTATACAGACAGACTACAATGTCTCTCCAGATCACACTATACAGACAGACTACAATGTCATTCCAGATCACACTATATCAAGACAGACTACAATGTCTCTCCAGATCACACTATACCAAGACGGACTACAATGTCTCTTCTGATCACACTATACGCAGACGAGACTACAATGTCTCTCAAGATCACACTATACAGACAGACTACAATGTCTCTCCAGATTACATTATACCCAGACAGACTACATCGTCTCTCCAGATCACACTATACCCCGACAGACTACAACATCTCTCCAGATCACACTATACAGACAGACTACAATGTCTCTCCAGATCACACTATACAGACAGACTACAATGTCTCTCCAGATCACACTATACCAAGTCAGACTACAATTGCTCTCCAGATCACACTTACAGACAGACAACAATGTCTCTCCAGATCACACTATACAGACAGAATACAATTTCTCTTCAATTCACACTATACAGACAGACTACAATGTCTCTCCAGATCACACTATACAAAGACAGACTACAATGTCTCTCCAGATCACACTACACCCAGACAGACTACAATGTCTCTCCAGATTACAATATACCCAGACAGACTACAACGTCTCCAGATCATACTATACAGACAGACTACAATGTGTCACCAGATCACACTATACTGACAGACTACAATGTCTCTCCAGATCACACTATACAGACAGACTACAATGTGTCACCAGATCACACTATACCAAGACAGACTACAATTGCTCTCCAGATCACACTTACAGACAGACTACAATGTCTCTCCAGATCACATTATACAGACAGAATACAATGTCTCTCCAATTCACACTTTACAGACAGACTACAATGTCTCTCCAGATCACACTATACCAAGACAGACTACAATGTCTCTCCAGATCACACTATACAGACAGACTACAATGTCTCTCCAGATCACACTATACCCTGACAGACTACAATGTCTCTCCAGATCACACTATACAGACAGAGTACAATGTCTCTCGAGATCACACTATACAGACAGACTACAATGTCTCTCCAGATCACACTATACAGACAGACTACAATGTCTCTCCAGATCACACTATACCAAGACAGACTACAATGTCTCTCCAGATCACACTATACCAAGACAGACTACAATGTCTCTTCAGCTCACACTATACCCAGACGAGACTACAATGTCTCTCCAGATCACACTATACAGACAGACTACAACGTCTCTCCAGATTACACTATACCCAGACAGACTACATTGTCTCTCCAGATCACACTATACCCCGACAGACTACAACGTCTCTCCAGATCACACTATACAGACAGACTACAATGTCTCTCCAGATCACACTATACAAACAGACTACAATGTCTCTCCAGATCACACTTTACAGTTTCAAAGCAATGAATATGGATAGTTCCGACCTTCAGCTCTCCCCTTTACTGTTCCTGGGTGAAATTCCCAGAAACATTGGCCATGTGATCTATTGTATTTTAGAGTTGTTTGTGGGATAACACATGCTTTTGGTGCAGGTGTAAATATCATCTGAACGTTTAATTGGCTCAAATCTCTTGTGGATATAAGCTTGATTGACAGATCGGAAATATGTATTAAATGCAGGCCTTTCGGATTAGTGCAAAAAAGTTTTCAGCTATATTTCAGCTTTAAATACACTTACTGCAGCACAACACTATACACACCTAAACAAGAGGTCAATGACCTTGAAGCTCTACTGATATGTTTCTATAGCTAACTCAGCATCTGTGTTAATTTCATACATATATTAAATCACGGGTATTTTAAGAACCCGTGAAAAAAAAAAAACTGGCCAAACCCAAAAACTGGATCGTTAAGAACCTGTGAAAAATCCAATACTTTAAAGGGACACTGTCCGTAAATTAGCAGATATTGAGCAGAATCAAATAACTGTCTGATTTTTATTCAGTGAAATGTATACATGAAAACATGAGCATAGACTCACATTATTTACATTTTTTGCTGATCACGTGACATCCATTACTAGGCATTAGCGCATTAGGTTTTCTATATAGTAAGTCTTAAATAATACAACTAGCATGCTTAGCTCAGTTGGGAGCAAGATCGACTGCTACGATGTTCAATTATTATTACTCGCAAGCAGGGCTTCTAAAATCGCCGGTTTATCAGTTTCCAGACCGAAATCTGTTTCTCCAGACAGTTTCTCTTTTCAAAATCTCTGTTTAAATCGGTTCAGATATTTTATCTATCAGTCGTTAAAAAATCTACAATTGCTCTTTACCCTTAAACTATGCCTTGCGGCAATATTCTTTGATCCATAACACGATTGTTTGTCACTCGCTGTGCGTAAGTAGGTCAATTTGGACTATACCATTATTACCGATAGAAGGGAGTTTTCCGGAAGAGTCTATAGCTAGGTAGCATGAGAAAGTATATCACGCGTTCTGTCGGTTAACTAAAGCGAGTGTTACAGTCTGTAATTTCTTTGATATACCATTAGTCGTAAGGTGTTAGCCTGTTTGCTTGTGTCGGTTTGTTCTTTTAAGTGGCCAAAGCTGGGACTGAAATTTGTTTGCATCATTAAGAAAAATTAAAATACCGAGCGGTGTTACTTGTTTGTTTGATTTTTTTTTTTACATTAACTTTAAGTATAATATTAATGACATTAATTAAGGAAAGTGATCAAACAAAGTTTTACAACCGACAAATGAACTCGACTGCCTCTAAATTACATTGGTTACCACGGTGATTCTTCACGCCACTTCCGGTTTATTAGACACTTCCGTTTCAATTTTTCAAATGATCAACAATTTTAATATTGAGTGAAAATTATTCATTCAGTAAAGCGAAGACATGATGTCAGTCATTAAAATGTACAAATTGTGATAAAGTAAGTTATAAATAATACAAATATAATACAAACACAAATTTTAAATAGTTCTCTATATAAATGACTAAACGGAAAAAATGCATGGTGCAGCCGACATGGTGGGTGGGGTAGTGCGATTTTCAAAATAAGTGCGATTCTTACGGCAGTAAAAAACCTGGACCGATTTGCATTTTAAAATTTTAGAAGCCCTGCTCGCAAGTGTAATTTTAGTGTGGGTTCAACCCCACGAAGCGGTACATCTTTTTTCGTACCGCTATTGAATTCCGTCAAACAATCTTGGTTTTATTTAGTAAATATTCAATTTCCGGACATTGACCCTTTAATAGGCACATATACATTATTATATGATGTGAACAACAGTTACGATAAATGGTTTTGTAGTGTAGTTTTGCCCCGTTATCCGACGGGTTAGTTTCTTTAAAAAATGGCGCATAAAAAATATGTTCATGCGCTGATAGGGCACAAAGAGAATCAAACAGGTGCAAAAAATTATCCGAGAACAGCCCCAAAACTCATAAGTTTAGAACGTAACTTTCCCCTGAAGTGCCCCACACAGTGCATGTGTGTGATCAACAATCCAATAAAATTATCCGAATATCGTAATTTGCGTTATTTGGAAAGAATTTTTTGACTGACTTATTTGAACCAATCCATTATTTTAACATTTTTTAATCGAAAATGTCTAGAACACATGCTTGATCGTGGCTAAGTGTAAACATTGAAAATGACCAATAAAAATATGTTTTCAGTTCTTCCAGAGGTGTTCGAAAGAAACAATCGGGCGTCTATCAGAATTGGCCCTGGTTTCAAGCTCTGAACGGGTTACAACCGATAAAAGGTGACTCAGGAACTTGGATCGGCATCCTTAAATGCTGACACTCATTTGAAAGATGCTCACACATTTCAATCAGTTTGACTAAGTTTTTTGTCAACCCCTGGCTTTCTTCAAACAAGCAAAAAGTATGACTTGCACGTTGTGTTTAAAACACTCGAAAATAAATTGTGTTTTTCCAAAGGTTAGGTGATTTTTGCTTTATGTTTGGTTTGACTCACTATTTTTAGTTTTGCGTGCAAGGAAGCCTCATGTTTTTCATGTCTGTAATGAACACTGACAATCCCAAATTTCTGAATGTGGGGCTAATAACAAACCAGAATCTTCACACTTTTAGAAACTAACCCGCCAAACAAGTTTGAAGGCAAACATTTAATATTTAAAAACAATATTGCCTTTATTGATTACTGCTTTATTTGATTTCTGTCATTTGTCATTTGTAAATTTGTATATAAAAGAGGGCCTCATGGAAGATTTGTTTATAACTAAATGTGTGACCCTCTGTAAATAAAAACTATTTTTATTATAATTATTATTATAACGGCAAAATTGCAGTACACAATCGTGTATAAAATTCTTTCCAGGTGTCCAAGTCATATAATAATGCATAATGTGCTGATTAAAGGGACAATGTCCCTAACTTTTAGCCTATAAAACACAAAATAATTACATTGACAAACATAACACACCAACCATTATTGAATATTTACTAAATACAAGAGGTCAATGACCTTGAAGCTCTACTGATTGATTTTGATTTCAGGAAGTAGTAGTCGCTACAGACTTGTTTTTTGAAAATCTATTTTTAACCGTGGTGGCCATCTTGAATTTACCGCCGACCTGAAATTTTGCTAGGATCAATTAGACATTAAGAGCAACATTCCTGTGAAGTTTCATGAAAATCCGTCAAGTAGTTTCAGAGGAGTAGTCGCTACAAGTTTTCATTATCTAACTCTATGTAAACAAAGATGGCCGCTGATAGCCATGTTTAACGTCAAATCAAAACGGTTTTCGACAAGGACCAACATCATGTCATACTGATCATTTTAGAAAAAGTCCCATATCAATATCTCTTATAGTTTTGAAGAAGTAGTCGCTACAAACTTATTTTTTAAAAATCTATTTTTAGCTGTGACGGCCATCTTGAATTTCTGGCAGATCTGAAATTTTGCTAGGATCAATAAGACATCAAGAGCAACATTCCTGTAAAGTTTCATGACTATCCGTCAAGTGGTTTCAGAGGAGTAGTCGCTACAAGTTTTTACTATATAACTTTATGTAAACAAAGATGGCCACTGGCAGCCATGTTTAACGTTGAATCAAAACAATTTTTGACAAGGATCAACATCATGTCATGCTGATCATTTTAGAAAAAGTCCCATATCAATATCACTTATAGTTTTCAAGAAGTAGTCGCTACAAACTTGTATTTTAAAACTCTATTTTTAGCTTTGGCGGCCATCTTGGATTTCACATCAACATGAATTTTTGCTAGGATCAACTAGACTTTATGGGCAACATTTCTGTAAAGTTTCATGAATATCCATCCAGTAGTTTCAGAGGAGTTGTCGCTACAAATAAAAGTTTACGGACAGACGGACAGACAGACGGACGGACGGACTACGGACGCCGCACCACGGCATAAGCTCTGCTGATCTCTGATCAGTAGAGCTAAAAAGCAAGAGTATTTTACGAATTTCAATAGCGGTACAAAAAAATAATACCCGATTCATGGGATTGAACTTGTAACCCACACTAAAATTATACTCGCAGGTAATAATAGTAGAGCGTCGCTATCAACTGAGCTAACCGGGTCAGATGTATTGCGTAAGAAATACAATATGTAAAAGCTAAAACACTAATGGATGTCATGTGATCAAACGAAATGTAAATAAAGTGGGTCCCACATCAGGGCTTTTTTCAAGGAAACTGTGAACAGGCCTAGGCCTGCTGAAATTGGGAAAAAGAAGCGTGTGACTGTCCAAATTGGGAAAAAAATAGCGTGATTTTCGTTGTTTTGGGAAATGTTTTTTTTAAGAGGATTTCATTAAAATGTAGTTTTAGGTAAAATATTGATTAGGTATTTTAACATGTATGTCACTTAATTACCAAAAAAATAATATAATGGGAATTTTTTACCCCAAAATTGGGAAAAAATGGAGGTTTTTGCAATTGGGAAGAGGCCGAATTTTGGCCCATGTTAAATAAGTTAAACAAGAGGGCCATGATGGCCCTATATTGCTCACCTGAGTAAATTTGAACCAATACAAGAGGGCCAAGATGGCCCTAAAGCGATCACTGTGACCCCCGCGGCGTGGCCAAGTTTGACACCAGGGTCACCATTTGAACAAACTTGGTAGAGGAGCATAAGCTTATAACAAATGCAAAATATTAAACCTCTGGCTCTTGCAGTTCCCGAGAAGAAGATTTTTTTTCAGTTTTTCCCTATACAAGCCTATGTAAAACTGTGACCCCCGGGGCAGGGACAAATTTAACCCCAGGGTCACCATTTGAACAAACTAAGTATAGGACCATAAGCTGATGCTACATGTAATACATGAGAGCTCCGTGCCATGTGGTTCCAGAGAAGAAGATTTTTTAAGTTTTTCCGTATACAAGCCTATGTAAAACTGTGACCCCCGGGGCGGGGCCAAATGTGACCCCTGGGTCACCATTTGAACAAACTTGGTAGAGGACCATAAGCTTATAGCAAATTGAAAATATTAAACCTCTGGCTCTTGCAGTTTCAGAGAAGAAGATTTTTTAAGTTTTTCCCTATACATGTCTATGTAAAACATGTGAACCTTGGGGCGGGGCCAAATGTGACCCGAGGGTCACCATTTGAACAAAATTGGTAAAGGACCATAAGCTTATAGTAAATGCAAAATATCAAACCTCTGGCTCTTGTAGTTTCCGAGAAGAAGATTTTTAAAAAAAATTCCTATATAAGTCTATGTAAAACTGTGACCCCTGGGGCGGGGACAAATTTAACCTCAGGGTCACCATTTGAACAAACTTAGTAGAGGACCATAAGCTGATGCTACATGTAATACAAGAGACCTCTGTGGCTTGTGGTTTCAGAGAAGAAGATTTTTTAAAGTTTTTTCCTATATGTCTATATGAAAAACATGCAAAATCTCAAATACAAACTTTGGACCCCCGGGGCATGGCCATTTTTGACCCCGGGAACTTCATTTGAACAAACTTGATAGTCTAGGCGTAAGCGATCATTTTAAAAGAAAAACTGTTGAAATCTGTCCAGCTGTTCTTCAGAAGAAGATTTTTTAAGGTTTCGACCATATATGGTAATGGCGGCCATCTTGGATGTCGTGCTGAACTAATTTTAACAAATCTAAAAAGCATTCATCTAAGGATCATCCACGTGAAGTTTGGTCAAAATTGGCCAAGCGGTTTCCGAGGAGAAGTCGTTTGAAGCAAAAGTTAACGACGACGGACGACGGACGGACGACGGACGAAGAGTGATCCCAATAGCTCACCTTTGAGCCTTCGGCTCAGGTGAGCTAAAAAGCCCTGCACATTATTTACAAATAATAAATAAATCTTATTTTTTTCAAACTCACGAATGTATTACGGGTACTACATGCTTATCTGGGTACCGGTATATTCTAATGTTTTCATGTAGACATTTCACTGAATAAAAATCAGACAGTTATTTGGCTATGCTCAGTATCTGTTTACTTACGGACAGTGTCCCTTTAAAAGTAAAGGTTCTAAAAATACCCGTGATTGAATATGCATAAAATAAATTAAGGTTTGGTAACTCTTTAGATTCAGGGTCAATCGGTACTGTACCAAAAATAATCTCGGAAAGGAATAGACACCATCTTGGATACTACTTTTCGGTCACGTGGTCTCAGTCATGTAGAATAAACAATGGCGGAGCCCACTGAACCAGCATGTTGCTCATTATTCTGATGATCTACGAAAATGAGCGAGTTTGAATGATTGTACTTTTATATTTAAGTATTTTAACAAACTGACTATAAAATGATGACTTATTTTGAAAGAGTATACAATTTAATAAATAACACAAATATGTTTAAAATCAATCCATTTCCGGGTCTATCTTTTTGTTACGGTTTACACAGTACTTTGCCGAAGCAAATCACACAGACCCACTGAAACGATGTGTATCTTTGAAAATACCTATGAGCATTATTTTCGATGATCTACGGAAACGAGTGAGTTTAAACGATTGGCCTGGGTGGTTAAAACCATTCATATTATGTCTAAAGAGTTTGGATTCTCAAAATACGGTATGTTAACTATATATATATATATATACCTCATTGTCAGTAGGTTTAGAAACAGTGTACAAATTATTAGCACGACAAGTTATTGGCACGACAGCTTCTTTAAAAATAGTGTGTTTATACAGATTTATTTTAAGCATAAAGAACATAACTGGATTATGAATTTTACTGAGAAAAGGTTATTAATTTATTAAATTTGGCACAAATGTATTTTCTATTTCGAAGCATCGGTGTATTTTTTATCAATAATACTGGGGCAACTTCCGGTTATTCGTTATGTGTTTTCATACCAACTTCTAGATTTTAACATGTGTTTGAGTACCAATATGCTATTGGGTACAAGCATTTAAACAAATCAAGCATCCTGCTGACTTCCAGAACAAAAAAATTATCGGGATTAACAGTCCCTGAAAAATTTATAAAATGCCTGGGGGGAAAAATGCTAACAACAAAACATATACTGTCATTTATCAGTGATTTTTCAACAAATGAAGAAATATAATCCGAGCCTTCTCTGACCCTAAAAGCCTTCTTTTTTTACTTCCTTTTGTTTGTGACTTATTAGGGTCAGAGCTCCTAGAGTGAAAACGCGGATTACTAAAAACACACAGTCATGCATTTTCAACTATGTTCGTGGCGTTCGGTCGATTTATTACGATAATTTAGACTAACAAATCTATCAATTAATGTTTATTACACCAAGTTGCAATGATAAAACTGCACCTTTATCGATTGTAGTGACACAATAAAACATTTATGTTTTGAAGTACACTTTTAACACCACTACCAACCACGCGTATCAATTGACAACATAAAGGGATATTAGGAGTGGAACAAACTGTTCTCGGAGTATAATTAGGATTTAAAATTTAAAGATAAACAATTATTAATTCTTAAAGCCTCTATAGCCCAGTGGTAGAGCGCTGGGCCCACAAGCGGAAGGTCGTGGGTTCAAACCCCGCCAGATGCTGGTCTCTCCATTTCATGTTTCATTAATTCATTGCTTATCATTCATCACCATTTTGGCAAAAAATCCACCTTCTCAGCTCTCAAATTTGCTTTATGAGTAGCTCACTGCTGTCTTGTGACGATGTTAGGCTGACGTTCACCGAATAGGGATAGGGAAGCTGTAGACAGAAATTTGTTGGTTATTCGTAAGGCACGTCTAAAGTATGCAATGGCCAGTAGCCTAGGCATAGTAGCTTAAATAGAGTAACATAGAGTACTATGGGGAGGCTGTTTCACAGCAATAGACAATAACATGACATATAAGCAATGTCTCAGAAACAGTGCAATCCAAAGAAAATAAGAGAAACAACAGGTGAACTGCGGGTGAACTGCGGGTGAACAGCGAGAGCCATAGTAGAAACAGAATATACAGCGAGGCTCCAGCAGAAAGTAGGTCAAAACAGATCACCATCCAGTAGGAGGGACAAAAGCAGAGCTGGCGGAAGACGGAGTGAGAGAAAGCGAAAGAAAGGAGCATATAAAAGGGCTTGAGAAGGTGTGCCAAAAAAAAGCAGAAAAAAAAGCAATATTATTCAATACATGCATACATTTTTTTTTGGGAGGAGGACACTATAAAACAAATGTACAATTATTCAGATAAACTTTCTAAAGTAAATGTATCCAAAACAAAACAATATTGAGTCAGATATTGAGAAAGTAAGATGAAGAAATGGTGTTTAGTTGTTGTTTTTAAATTGTGAAAAAAATCGGCCACAATTGTGAACAAAATGACCAATTGTGAACAAAATGACCAATTTTGAATGGGTCAAACTCAAATAAAAGGCAATAACAACGTCCATCACACTGCAATTTTCAACTTCACAGTTTAGCTATAATTCCGCTTGGATTAGATCAACATTATTTTATCCTAATTTTTGGTTTATGGCCAAAAAAATATAGTTTATCAACCCAATTAGTTTTTTTTTACTGTAATGTCAGAGCACACAAATTTGACAGGGCGTTATGTCGACAATTTTTCCCCCATAATTCTGCTTATCCCTTTCTGTATTCTGTGCAGGTAAAATCTACTTCCAAGTAGTTGAGCACATACTTTCAATTGAAAGAAAACACAATATGGAGAGAGTTTCCCTCGTCTCAGGATCTTATCTGTTTTAAAGTGACTGGCGTTACTGGTTTTCACCCCCCCTTTTTTCTTCTTTTTTTTCTCATTTCCATAAAGGCTTTTCAATATTAATTCCACACAAATATTGCAAAACTGCAGTAATTATTTATTGAGAACATTATTACCAGGATAAAAATTCATCTAATTTGATGCAACTCTTTATCCAAATAGATTGGAAGTTATAATGTTTGACAATTTGACAATTACAAGAAAGTGACGGTCGTTATGTGTGACATTGTCTATTCATTGTCAATTTCTGAATACAAAATGGGATCCGTTTGCATATTATTATATATTGTTACCTAAAAAATGTACGATCAACCGTTCAGATCAGAATTTTTGTTGGAACTTTAATAATGCGGATTACTTTGAACAACCCAGAGCGCGATCGGCAGTTATGTTTGAGCTTTGAGTACTATCCTTGTTATGATCCGCTCCTTCGTCAAAATATCACTTCTGTGACAATACTGACATGGGAAAACACTACGTGGAAAGCAGAGAATAGTTTACAGTACATTTTCATTGTAGTTTTTGGTAAATAGTTGGAAATTACAATCACTTTATTGATCCCCAGTACGTATACTTGATATTTTGACATCTTATTGAGGGCTTGTGACGGAAGTTATGGTGAAAAATGTGTTAACCGACAAATTGTTCTCATCATGCTTTCCTCTTTCTTGAATTGATGACGCAGTTCGCAAATCTTGTTATGAATAAATATTAATGTGGAAAAGCAAACGCACTTGACTCGCGTGTCTTCCAGATGATCACATACGGAAATCATGAAGTTGACAGACAACCGATCATCATCAGTAACATCGCTTTTTTTATTTATAAAACTACTCCGCATGAGTACCGAACAAATATTTATATCAATAGTATATCGGTCATTCTACAGAAAAGTGAAAATTTGTGTCCCTGAAAGTTAACAAATGTATGTGTCTTTTGTTTATAACTTTCTAATATTTGATCTTATAATTATGTTTTATAATTTTATCACCATTAGAATGGTACGGTGATTTAAGATTCAATTTATGTTTTTAAGTTATTTTTTCTTCATTCTTATAGCCTACCCCCTCTAAAACTGCATGTCCCCAGTCCAATTAATGAAATATAATTTAGTTTTAAGTAACTTTATATGAATAAATTGCGTAACTTTGTATATTTTATGTAAAGTATGTACATGGATAAATATAAAAACAACTATAAACATGAAAGAAGAAAAACAGAACATATTCAAATTTAATAAAAAATGCTGTCCCTGATTTTCACGTCACCCCTGTTACTACACATGAAATAACAGTTTATTAGAGTCATCCCCCTTGACAACACACTGTTTTTGAAGTAGATGTCGCCAGTGGTGCTTCCTTTTTCTGAAAACTTGGAAGTTGTAGCTCCAATTTTTTTGGATAAATAGCGGTAAGTGCTTGGGAAGACAATTATTCTGTCATTACTGTTTTGCCATTTATTTCTATAAACTGACTGCAATAATGATCTTTTTAAGTGTGTTGTAATAATGTAATGTTTCTCTTTTAAAATGTGGTTTAAATTTTCAAGTGGCATATCAACCTGCTATATTTAATACTGAATTGCTCATTCCTGTTACTGTCATTCCCATTACCCCAAAAAGGTAACAGATACGACTCATGCAGGTAACAGATTTGACAATTTATTTCAGATTATTTGAAGAAAATGTAATAGTGAGAAAATAAGAAGATGTCATCTTTTGATTTGTACACAAAACTGCTTTAAAGACATGCTTGATGTATGTTGATACTAAAAAAATATGTCCAAGTGTTTGCAGATGTCAATAACTAGAATTAAATAAAATTGAAACAGGAATGACCAATAAATATCAGGAATTATGCTGCTAAAGTAACAGTAGTGATATTTGCTTAAACATACCATTACATTAATGTCATTACATACTCCTGCAAATTATTACCATTCTCATCAAATAGTAAATGTTAATGTAAAGAAAATGGTCTATTGGAAGTATAATATAATGATTGGTTGATAGAGAAAGAATGTCATTATCATTTCTGGTAACAGGAATGACAAAAAGGTAACAGGAATTACACTACCATAGTTACAGGAATGATGTTCACATTGAAAAAATGCTATATTCTTTTTATTTTTTTTCCTGCACAATTTTACCAGTGGCATTAAATAAGTATCATCAACGTAAATGAAATAAAATATTGAGATAGAAAAAGTGTGTTTATTTTGCTTATTAACCTTATGTCATAATCATGTTGGTAACAGGAATGAAATAAAGATAACAGGAATTATACTTAGATAGTAACAGGAATGATATCTTCTTTAAAATACAATTACATTAATGGCATTACATACTCTTGAGAATTATTTACCATCCTCATCAAATAATAAATGTGAATGTAAAGAAAATGATATATTGAAAATATAAAGTACTATGACTTGTTCATGGAGAAATAATCTCTTTATCATTCCTTGTAACAGAAATGACTAAAAGGTAACAGGAATTACACTTACATAGCTACAGGAACGATGTTCACATTGAAAAACCTTTACATTTTTTCATTATTTTCTCCTTCAAAATTTTGTCAGCAGCATTAAATAATTATCACCAACGTAAATATTGAGACAGATAGTAAAATGTGTTGTTTTTTTACTTAGTAATCATAATGTCATAATCATTTTGGTAACAGGAATGAAACAAAAATAACAGGAATTACACTTTGACAGTTACAGTAATAATATTTACTTTAAAATACAACTGCATAATTTCCTTTATTGTAGTCTACTTTTTTTTAAAAAAACTCCTAATACAAATATCACAAATGTCAAGAACATGAAACATCGAAAATAATATATGTTGACTTTTCATCAGAATTATAGAACAGGTAAAGATGGTATATGGGATGAACCAAATGATAATTCAGGTAAAGCTGGTATACGGGTCGGGCTGAATGATAGTATGGGTATAGCAGGTATACGGTATGGACCAAAAGATAGTACATGTATAGCAGGTATAGGGATGGGGTGAATGATAGTATGGGTATAGCAGGTATATGGGATGGACCAAATGATAGGGATGGGCCAAATCCTAGTACAGGTATAAAGGATGGGGGCGAATGATAGTACAGGTATAACAGGTATACAGGATGGACCAAACGGTAGTACAGATATAGCAGGTATAGGGGATGGGGTGAATGGTAGTATTGGTATAGCAGGTATACAGGATGGACCAAATGATAGTACAGGTATAGCAGGTATAGGGGATGGGGCAAATGATAGTACAGGTATAGCAGGTATAGGGGATGGGGCGAATGATAGTACAGGTATAGCAGGTATAGGCAATGTGGCCAACGATAGTACTTGTATAGGGGATGGGGCAAATGATAGTACAAGTAAAGCAGGTATAGGGGATGGGGCGAATGACAGTACAGGTGTAGCCGGTATAGGGGTTGGGGTGAATGATAGTATGGGTATAGCAGGTATATGGGATGGACCAAATGATAGTACATGTATAGATAAAGATGGTATACGGGATGGGACGAATGATAGGGATGGACCAAATCATAGTATAGGTATAGAGGATGGGGCGAATGATAGTACAGGTATAACAGGTATACAGGATGGACCAAATGATAGTACAGGTATAGCAGGTATAGGGGATGGGGTGAATGGTAGTATTGGTATAGCAGGTACACAGGATGGACCAAATGATAGTACGGGTATAGGGGATGGAGTGAATGATAATACAGGTATAGCAGGTATAGGCGATGGGGCAAATGATAATACTTGTATAGGGGATGGGGCAAATGATAGTACAGGTATAGCAGGAATAGGGGATGGGGCGAATGATAGCACAGGTATAGCAGGTATAGGCCATGGGGCGAATGATAGAAACTTGTATAGAAGATGGGGCAAATGATAGTACAGGTATAGCAGGTATAGGCGATGGGGCGAATGATAGTACTTGTATAGGGGATGGGGCAAATGATAGTACAGGTATAGCAGGTGCAGGGGATGGGGTGAATGATAGTACAGGTATAGCCGGTATAGGGGTTGGGCAGAATGATAGTACAGGTATAGGGGATGGGGCGAATGATAGTACAGGTATAGCAGGTGTAGGGGATGGGGCGAATGATAGTACAGGTATAGCAGGTGTAGGGGATGGGGCGAATGATAGTACAGGTATAGAGGATGGGAAGAATGATAGTACTTGTATAGGGGATGGGGCAAATGATAGTACAGGTATAGCTGGTGCAGGGAATGGGGTGAATGATAGTACAGGTATAGCAGGTATAGGGGTTGGGCAGAATGATAGTACAGGTATAACAGGTATAGGGGATGGACCAAATGGTAGTACAGGTATAGCAGGTATAGGAGATGGGGTGAATGATGATACAGGTATAGCCGGTATACGGGATTGGTTAGAATGATAGTACAGATAGTGGTTGGGGCGAATGATAGTACAGGTATAGGCGATGGGCTGAATGACATTACAGGTATAGATGATATTGGGGATGGACCGAATGATAGTACAGGTATAGCAGGTATAGGGGATAGCCGGAATAATAGGACGCGTATAGGCGATGGGCTGAATGATAGTACAGATATAGGGGATGGGCCGAATGATGGTATGGGTATAGCTGGTATAGGCGATGGGCTGAATGATAGTACAGGTATAGGGGATGGCCAAAATGATAGTACCAGTATAGGCGAGGGATTGAGTGATAGTATGGGTATATCAGGTATAGGTGATGGGCTGAATGATAAGTACAGGTATAGGAGATGGGCTGAATGATTGTTCCAGTATAGACGATGGGCTGAATGATAGCATGGGTATAGCAAGTATATGGGTTGGAAAGAATGACAGTACAGGTACAGGAAATGGGCCGAATGATAGTATGGGTATAGCAGGTATAGGTGAAGCTCTGAATGATAGTATGGGTATATTAAGTGAATGGGCCGAATAATAGTACAAGTATAGGCACTGGGCCAAGTGGTAGTCTGGATATAGTAGGTATAGGGTATGGGCCGAATGATGGTACAGGTACAGGTACAGCATATGGAAAGAGGAACGCAAATTTGACTGGAAAATATGTTTTTGTAAAGTACAATGACATTCTATATCCATGTATTGTATTAGATGTAAAGGACTCACACCACTATTATCTCCCTTGAATACTCCCGCCCTACAAATGAAGGAGGTAGATAAAAAAAACAAGTTCGCTTTTCTACATTTTACAGGATACATTTATTTATCTTTTACCAGGTTCTAAATCTACAGCATTTTAGGAAGAGATCCCAGAAAAAGGCATGTTGATATAAGATTTCTAGCTAATTCTGCCTCATTTTACACATCATGGGTCTAATCTCCAAGGGGTTGTATTTTTGTCTAAATTTTGATAGGTGTCACGCAAACATGAAATTAAAAAAAGTTCAATCTGGTAAATATTCGTTAAAAGTTAATAGCATGCAGATATTGGATCAATGAAGAATTTAAGCATAAATACATGTTGCAAAATCTTTTTTATCTCTATGCCACGAACAAAAACATTACAATGGGACCCTATGGAAAATTAATTGTGGTGTGAGACGTTAAGAAAGAGCTGCAGAATGGGTATCTTTATTCGTTATTCTTAAGGCATTGCGCTTTAGAGCTGCAGAATGGCATTTTCATCCGTCATCTCTAAGGTATTGCGCTTTAGAGCTGCAGAATGAGTATCTTACATCCTTTAATGCTAAGGCATTGCGCTTTAGAGCTGCAGAACAGGTATCTTTCATCATTCATCTCTAATGCCTTGCAATTTAGAGCTTCAGAATGGGAATTTCCATCATTCATCTCTAAGCCCTTGCGCTTTAGAGCTGCAGAACGGGTACCTTACATCCTTCAACACTAAGCATTGTTTGTGTATCTGTGAACGTTTTAGACATGTTAGGACACAGTTAACCTGGTTATTCAGAAAACCCGTCTGTGTATGTATAGTTACTTCAAGTTATCTTCATATTGCAGGAATTAGCAGAAATTTTACTTGATACCATGTTTAACTAAAAATTAACTATATTTTCAAAACCAATACAGGTATAAGCATAATTTTAGCTTTATTTTACAGCTATTGGCTTGTAAAACAAACACACATATCAATGAAGACAGACTACTTTGAAAAAATGTCAAAACTAAAGCGAGAGACTGTTACTTTTCCTGGAAAATCAAAATTTTGACGGGTAACCCTTAGTTCGAGTTTATTATTTTCAGCATTTTTCTCAATAATCATTTCTTAAAGATCATTTTTATGCTCTATTCAGATGTAGAGATGCCTTTTCATATATATTTGAAAGTTTCAGACATAGCTGAGCACAAATGACCAGGAAAATGCAAAATCCTTATCACTACTGTAGATTTTCAAAATATTAAAGGTGCTCGGCCTGAATTTCGACCAATACCCTAGGTCACTAAAACTTGAATAATTTGAAAAGTAATAAACATGGAATCAAACTTTTAGCACTTTTCAGCGTGTAATTGATTTGTAAACATGTTCAATTATTATTGAGGTGATCATTAGAAAAAATGACCTTAAGGACTCACACCACTATTATCTCCCTTGAATACTCCTGCCCTACAGATGAAGGAGGTAGATAAAAAAAAGTTCGCTTTTCTACATTTTACAGGATACATTTATTTATCTTTTACAAGGTTCTAAATCTACAGCATTTTAGGAAGAGATCCCAGAAAAAGGCATGTTGATATAAGATTTCTAGCTAATTCTGCCTCATTTTACACATCATGGGTCTAATCTCCACGGGGTTGTATTTTTGTCTAAATTTTGATAGGTGTCACGCAAACATGAAATTAAAAAAAGTTCAATCTGGTAAATATTCGTTAAAAGTTAATAGCATGCAGATATTGGATCAATGAAGAATTTAAGCGTAAATACATGTTGCAAAATCTTTTTTATCTCTATGCCACGAACAAAAACATTACAATGGGACCCTATGGAAAATTAATTGTGGTGTGAGACGTAAACAGCAGTGATCCAAAAATTAAGTGTTTAAACCCTGTTAAAGGTACTATCGCTAAATATTTCTGGCCTCGAAAACATGATGTGTGTTGGTACCTTTACTCAAATATGGAAGCCATTATTCCAAATTTGGAAAGGGTAGGAAAAGCGATCTTAATATTAAGCCTCTTCATGTGGTGCAGACAAGATGTGCATTATTTTCATGGTGTACAAAATACACAAAATTTAAGTCTTACTCAAATTAAGACTTACTCAGTAGAAAAACAACCTAGGCATTAAAAAGTATTTGCAGTATACAACAAATTCATTGTTTGGATAGTTGACAGAGGGTCTTACGGCTGGGGTAAATCCAATTTCCATGCCCCTGTCAATAATCCAAATAATGTATAAATGTCTCTAAGTAAAGTTACCTTTTAAATTAGAAATGTTATTTAACTTGGTTTAATAATGTCATGAAGATCATTAGGCCAGAAAAAAAAAACCTGTGTTTTTGGTTACTCAGCTGAAAAAATTAGGGTAGGTAGGTCGGTAAATTTTTTTTCTTTTTTTTTTTTTTTTTTTTTGCCCATGTGGTTTGGACGATGTTAAAGGTATCTTTAACTTTGTCAAGTAGTTAATTTGTAGTGATTTTGCAAGGAGAGAAGGTAAACAACCTCATGATATCTTCTTAACTTGTTTGTTTTGAATAAAATAAATTGAAAACTGCCATTACGAGTTTACATACGATTGAATTTTATAATTTTCCTGAGGCTGGATGGTATTGGAAGAACAAATCTGCTGGCAGCATATCATGATTAATGTTTTTCATAACTTCTGCTCTGTCCCATGGCTAACACTAATAGCCAAAACGGACGCGCAATACACCATGGAGGCGGCCATGTTTTAGCGCATGTTTCGTACTCAATCTTTTCGTACATTACCGTTTCGTACTCAGCTTTTTCGCGGACTTTATTTTTTTATTTTTTTTTGTTTTGATAAAAAACTGTAGGGTAGGCGCCAAAAAAATAGGGACGGTCGGGTAACCAGAAACACAGGTTTTTTTTTTTCTGGCCTTAACCAAACTAAACTTTCTGAAATATATTTGCCAATCAAATTGACAATTATAATAATGTATGTATTGGTATTGTGAATTTTGCTCATTCCTGTTACCAATGATTATGTATTTTGATTAGATGAATGAATAGAATTGTTATTATACAATTTTATATATAGTTGGATGTGTTAAAATAAGACATTGCAACTATAAATGAGTAATTAGAACATCATAGTTGTTCCTGTTACCATTCATTATTGTTATTCCTGTTAAACAGTCATTCCTGTTGTTAATTGTCATTCCTGTTGAAGACATATTTTTCTTTCAAATTAAGAAGTCGTGAACTGAATAACATTTAGTTATTTTACTCCAGTATATTATATCATTCACTGCTTAGTATCATGAACTTAATTTGGTAAAAAATCCTCTATATCATTGATAGATTTCAATTCAAATGCTAAATTTTTTACCTGAAAGTCAAAATTTATATGTTTTTTGCATAAACATGATAAAGTGCATGTATTTCATTTTTCCACCAAAAAAAACCTTGATTCTGAAAGATATGATTTTATAACATTCATTTATTTAAGAAATAAATCAAATCTGTACACAGGGGTCGATTTTCACAAATTTAGCCACTAGCTAAAAATATCCAGTGACTAAAAAATCTACTAGCTAAAATCGGTTCTCACTAGCATTTTTATTCAAGTAATGTCGGGATGTAAATTCTGTTGAATGACACATTAATTAACAATATGTAATATAAAATTTATGTACTGATGATTGGCGGTCGCTTGCGTGGACACAGCAACACTCGCACCATATCTCCGTGCAGAAGTTATTGTTAATAACCGTTCCCAGCGTAATATTGAGTTCTCTCTCCCATCGCGATACTGTTTTAGTGACGCTGTGACGGCTACTGTTTCTCTCGGTTCCGTCATAACTTTCATACTATTTTCTCCGTGTTCGCTCGACTCCATCTCGTCATTAAACAAAGTGATTTTGCGAGCAGACGATTCTGTCATGATAATTGATTGTGTAAAGTCCCGAGTTATCTTACCGGAAGTTGATATCGATTCATTACGTATAGACGCTTGCACTTGTCTTGTTTACTGGATAAGCGTCAATCTGATACAGACTGCATTTACTTATTTTCATTTGACAATGAAGTTACGCAAATAATCAAGTGGAACGGGAGAGAGGTTTGACTACATATGTCGTCGGACCATTTGTTGGTTCTGTCAGTCTGCTTGGGTGATATTCAATCAAGTGTGTGCTATTTATTTCTACTCGCAGAAAAAAGCAAGTGCTCCAAATTTTCAGTAGCAATCTGAAAAATCAACTCGCATTTTGCGAGTCCGTAAGAGTGAAATTCGACCCCTGTGTACACATATAAGGTTTTTATTACTTGCTAAACAAGAGGGCCATGATGGCCCTATATCGCTCACCTGAGTAAATTTGAACCAATACAAGAGGGCCAAGATGACCCTAAAGCGATCACATGAGTACTGGCACATTATCAAAAATCTTCGAAAACTTATGGTCATATATAATCTGTGCAAGTTTGGTTAAGATTGTTCAAGAAATGTGGGCTCTGTTGTGTATAACAACATTGATATAGACAGTTTAAAACACTGACAAAGTTTGGTAAAGATCAAATACAAAATGAAGGTGCTAGAGAGTAACACCTTGGGCAGAGTCAAATGTGACCTCAGGGCTACATGTAATATATGAGAGCTGTGTGCTTTGTGTTTTTAGAGAAGAAGATTTTTTAAGTTTTTCCCTATGCAAGTCTATGTAAAACGTGACCCCTGGGGCGGGCCAAATGTGAACCCAGGGTCACCATTTGAACAAACTTGGTAAAGGACCATAAGCTTATAACAAATGCAACATATTAAATCTCTGGCTCTTGCAGTTCCAGAGAAGATTTTTTTCAGTTTTTCCCTATACAAGCCTATGTAAAACTGTGACCCCCGAGGCGGGGCCAAATGTGACCCCGGGGTCACCATTTGAACAGAATTGGTAGAGGACCATGAGCTTATAGTAAATGCAAAATATTAAACATCTGGCTCTTGCAGTTTCAGAGAAGACGATTTTTTAAGTTTTTCCCTATACATGTCTATGTAAAACATGTGACACTTGGGGCGGGGCCAAATGTGACCCGAGGATCACCATTCGAACAAACTTGGTAAAGGACCATAAGCTTATAGTAAATGCAAAATATCAAACCTCTGGCTCTTGTAGTTTCCGAGAAGAAGATTTTTAAAAACAAAATCCTATATAAGTCTATGTAAAACTGTGACCCCCGGGGCGGGGACAAATTTGACCCCAGGGTCACCATTTGAACAAACTTAGTAGAGGACCATAAGCCGATGCTACATGTAATACATAAGAGCTCTTTGCCTTGTGGTTCCAGAAAAGAAGATTTTTTTCAGTTTTTCCCTATACAAGCCTATTTAAAACTGTGACCCCCGGGGCGGGGCCAAATGTGATCGCTGGGTCACCATTTGAACAAACTTGGTAGAGGACCATAAGCTTATAGCAAATGCAAAATATTAAACCTCTGGCTCTTGCAGTTTCAGAGAAGAAGATTTTTTAAATTTTTCCCTATACATGTCTATGTAAAATATGTGACCCTTGGGGCGGGGCCAAATGTGACCCGAGGGTCACCACTTGAACAAAATTGGTAAAGGACCATTAGCTTATAGTAAATACAAAATATCAAACCTCTGGCTCTTGTAGTTTCCGAGAAGAAGATTTTTAAAAAAAAAATCCTATATAAGTCTATGTAAAACTGTGACCGCCGGGGCGGGGACAAATTTGACCCCAGGGTCACCATTTGAACAAACTAAGTAGAGGACCATAAGCTGATGCTACATGTTATACATGAGACCTCTGTGCCTTGTGGTTTCAGAGAAGAAGATTTTTTAAAGTTTTTTCTATATGTCTATATGAAAAACATGCAAAATCTCAATATACAAACTTTGGACCCCGGGGCATGGCCATTTTTGACCCCGGGGACTTCATTTGAACAAACTTGATAGTCTAGGCGTTGGCGATCATTTTAAAAGAAAAACTGTTGAAATCTGTCCAGCGGTTCCTGAGAAGAAGATTTTTTAAGGTTTCAACCATATATGGTAATGGCGGCCATCTTGGATGTCGCGCTGACCTAATTTTAACAAATCTAAAAAGCATTCATCTAAGGATCATCCATGTGAAGTTTGGTCAAAATTGGCCACGCTGTTTCTGAGGAGAAGTCGTTTGAAGCAAAAGTTAACGACGGACGCCGGACGACGGACGAAGAGTGATCCCAATAGCTCACCTTTGAGCCTTCGGCTCAGGTGAGCTAAAAATGGTAACAGGGATGATATTTTAATGTGGGTAATGCTAAAAAATGCAATAATTTTCAACTTTTACTAAAATTTGGATGTCTAGGCAACATTTTTCATGTTGGTTATTGTTTCCTGTTTATGTTCAAATACAAAGTTTTACATTTTGTACTACTTTAATTCTTAATTTTATTCCCTTGAAAATTTCACATTTCTGTAGAATGACCGGTATGCTTTTTTCATTACTTCTTCGAAAACTGCAGGCTCGAGAAGTGATGCACCATAGTAATATTCGGTTGAAAACATATTATTCTGTAATTTAAAAGTAAAATAAAAACGTTCTTCTTTTGTGAAAAACAACTTTGTTTGTGACTCATTTGACATAGCAACTCCACCAAACCTCGTAAGGAGGCTCTAAAAACTTGACATTTTCGGTCAAAACTGGAGAAATTTCATTCAAGTACCGAACTATTAATATTAAATTAACTCTGGTATCTCCTTGCCATAAATAATAGGTCAACACATAGCAATTGGACGTTTTATTCAATATATCAAAGAAAATATTTTTAAAAAAAGTGACGGAGGTTATTTTTTCCATTTATCTGATTATGACCCAATTGTGAAGTTGCCGAATTTGGGCCCCTGTTATAGAAAGAAAAAAGCCCTGGAAATTTAATATCTTTTAACTTCGTCTGAAAAGAGTTGACCGTTACAACTTTAAAACGATTAATATATAACAGATAATTCGGTTCAGACAGGACCTGTAGATAAATATATTGATAATCACTTTAGATGCTTGAAATGTTAATTCAAAGCATACTTTCTTAGATATATTGACGTAAGAGATGGAGATCCCCGTGTTTTTACTATAGGAACCACTCTGACCGCCAGATGAAATATCAAAATAGTAAAAAAAAGGCTGGTAAGATCAGAGAAGGCTCGGATTAGAAGTAATACAACAGAAGAAAGTGACTGCCTTACCCCGAGAACTCACACAAGCACAGCATTAAGAATCACCAGTTTAAAATTGTATTCACTGGACATTTGAATCATTTTGAAATATTTATATATGGATTAGTTGCTATAAACATGCCACCATACGAGGGGTGTTCGAAAAGTAACAGAAAAAATGCCATCACTTTTGAGTAGAACCATTTTTATGACATTTCACACAAGGGTACCTTAACTCATCACTGATATGTTCTATGAACATGATTACCTTATCACAAGGTATGCATTCACTAGCGTCACTATGGCAACGTCAAGTAACGTTGAGTGGGGCAACTCATGTTACACGAACTCTTCAGTTTTTGTACATTTTAAATAGAGCAACTATACATTTTCTGACGATAGAATTGCTCGAAAATGCAGGTTGACGTTTCCCGAACTTTCTTCATTATGTCAGGTATGAGAGCGAACGTTTTTGATGTCATTTCCATGCTACAGTGCGCGATTGTCAATCGCACTTTGAAATTGTTCGAATTCAGACATTGAGCAGCACTGCTCTATCAAATTTTGTGTTTTGAGCTACATCATGATAATGCACCATCACATACCGCTGCGATTACCCAGGAAACCCTTACTGAACTTAATATAGACACTATACAGCACCCTCCTTACTCACCAGATATGGCCCCGTGCAATTTTTACCTGTTCCCGGCCATTAAAGCAGAAATGCGCGATCAACACTTCGATGACGCTCATGTTCTTGTTTGTGAAGTTCTCCGACAATTCCAGTAGAGAGCTTTGAAAAATGTTTCTCATCATGGGTAAAAAGGAGAGTTTTCTGAGAAAATTTGAAGACGGTAACTTATTACAGATTTATATGTAGATTTTCAAAATATTATTAACGAATAATCCGACATGCCCCGCTCAACGTTACTTGACACTGCCATAGTGACGCTAGTGAACGCATACCTTATGACAATGTAAAAATGTTCATAGACATAAATTATCTGTCATGAGTTAAGGTACCCTTGTGTGAAATTTTATACTAAATGGCCCTACTCAAACAAAAGTTATGGCATTTTTCCTGTTACTTTTCGAACACCCCTCGTATGTCAGTCATCCTGTGAGATTATCCAGACTGCAGCATCCATTATACTTTTGGCAGATACACACACGGGTAGACTGTTACACGTATTCATTTTTCCCGCTGTCAGTTTGGCAGTGGAACAACCTGCCATCTAACATTCCTTTGCTGTCAAGTCTGATGCTATAAATTGTAAACACTGTCTTTTATCTTTTAAGGCCACTTTGTACGTTATCTGACTTTTTAAGGTGAATTAAAAAACTAAATATTTGTACATGAAACTTACAGTATATCACATAATTATCATAAACATCATATAAAAGCTAAAATACTAAAAAAATATTAATTATGAATTGAATTGAATGTTGTTTAATGGCTCATCAACACAGTATAGGTTATTTAGAGCCTCCCCAGAGAGAGGGGAAGGATACATAGGAATCCGGGAATCGTGCCCTACTCTTATCAAATAGATTCCTATGGTTCTTTAACGTGCTTTGAGGATAGAACGATACACTGGACTGGCCGGTTTACGTCCCCATCCGACGGACGAGGCTAAGGGAAAGTGTCTTGCCCAAGAACACACCGACGAAACTCAATGACATCACCGAGGATTGAACCCGGGGCCTCCAGTTACAAATCCTCTGCACTACCGACTGCGCCACGCCAGCCCTCAAAAAAATTATGACGATGTTTTTAAAAAGTGCACAATATAAAGAATCTAGCTGGAATTAGAACTCATCAATATCAGACTGTTTTTTACATATAACTTGCAATATATTACTTTGATATAATTGTCTAGCTTGTTTACATAAAACAAATATGTACAAAGTTGTTTTATGCAACTTTTTATTAAATCTGTCTTGAAATTCTTTGTTATGAATATGAACAATATTCCTTGTTATGAACACAAAATTGATTACACACTGACCATTGCTCAGTGAATCGTCAGTGAACATGCTGAAAAGGATTAGTTTGTGGACAACAAAAGAGGAATGGATTGTTTGTAATGGAAGGACACTTTTGTGTAGGAAAGTAATATTGTGAAGGAAAAAAAGCTTTTATTAACCTTGTATGGATTTATTTTACTATTTATTGCTCGGACTACCCTAATAGTTTACATAATCATCAAATCAGAAACCGATGCAGAAACACTCCAGTCAGACCTTATAAAACTTGAAAAATGGGAAAGTGAATGGCTAATGGAATTTAACCCAGATAAATGTGAAATATTAGAATTACAAGAAAAATAAATAAAATAAAATATCCCTACAAATTACATGGTGAAATATTAAAATCCACTGAAAATACCTCAAATAAATAACATCACCAACAAAGGCAGTACCACACTTAATTTTATCAAAAGAAATATTAAAGTCAGAATCACAAAATTAAAGAAATAGCACACAAAACATATGTCAGACCCCAAGTAGAATACTGTTCCTCAGTGTGGCATCCGTGGCAAAAAGAACTCACCCAAACAATATAAATGATACAAAGAAGAGCTGCAAGATTTGTTTTTAATAATTACAACTACCAAAGCAGTGTGACCTCAATGATAAACGAACTACATTGGCCAACCTTAGAACATAGAAGAACAAGAGGTCAATGACCTTGAAGCTCTACTGATTGATTTTGATTTCAGGAAGTAGTCACTACAGACTTGTTTTTTGAAAATTTATTTTTAGCCGTGGCGGCCATCTTGAATTTCCGGCCGACCTGAAATTTTGCTAGGATCAATAAGACATCAAGAGCAACATTCCTGTGAAGTTTCATGAAAATCCGTCAAGTAGTTTCAGAGGAATAGTCGCTACAAGTTTTCATTATATAATTCTATGTAAACAAAGATGGCCACTGACAGCCATGTTTCATGTCGAATCAAAATAATGTTTGACTCTGATAACCATCATGTCATGCTGATCATTTTACAAAAAGTCCCATATCAATATCACTTATAGTTTTCAAGACGTAGTCGCTACAAACTTCTTTTTTAAAAAATCTAATTTTAGCTGTGGCGGCCATCTTGAATTTCTGGCCGATCTGAAATTTTGCTAGGATCAATTAAACATTAAGAGCAACATTCCTGTAAAGTTTCATGAAAATCTGCCAAGCAGTTTCAAAGGATTAGTCGCTACAAGTTTTTACTATATAACTCTATGTAAACAAAGATGGCTGCTGGCAGCCATGTTTAACGTTGAATCAAAACAATTTTTGACAAGGACCAACATCATGTCATGCTGATCATTTTACAAAAGTCCAATATCAATATCAATTATAGTTTTCAAGTAGTAGTCGCTACAAACTTGTATTTTGAAAATCTATTTTTAGCCATGGCAGCCATCTTGAATTTCCGGGCGACCTGAAATTTTGCTAGGATCAATTAGACATCAAGAGCAACATTCCTGAGAAGTTTCATGAAAATCCGTCGAGTAGTTTCAGAGAAGTAGTCGCTACAAGTTTTCATTATATAACTCTATGTAAACAAAGATGGCCACTGGCAGCCATGTTTAACGTCGAATCAAAATAATGTTTTGACTCTTATAACCATCATGTCATGCTGATCATTTTACAAAAAGTCCCATATCAATATCACTTATAGTTTTCAAGACGTAGTCGCTACAAACTTCTTTTTTTTTTAAATCTATTTTTAGCTGTGGCGGCCATCTTGAATTCTGGCCGATCTGAAATTTTGCTAGGATCAGATTAGACATTAAGAGCAATATTCCTGGTAAAGTTTCGATGAAAATCTATCAAGTAAGTTTCAAAGGAGTAGTCGCTACAAGTTTTTATTATATAACTGTATGTAAACAAAGATGGCCTCTGGCAGCCATGTTTAACGTTGAATCAAAACGATTTTTGACAAGGACCAACATCATGTCATGCTGATCATTTTAGAAAAAGTCCCATATCAATATCACTTATAGTTTCCAAGAAGTAGTCGCTACAAACTTGCATTTTTGAAAATTTATTTTTAGCCGTGGCAGCCATCTTGAATTTCCGGGGGCGACCTGAAATTTTGCTAGGATCAATTAGACATCAAGAGCAACATTCCTGTGAAGTTTCATGAAATCCTATTTAGTAGTTTCAAGAGGAGTAGTTGCTACAAGTTTTCATTATATAACTCTATGTAAACAAAGATGGCCGCTGGCAGCCATGTTTAACGTTGAATCAAAACGATTTTCGACAAGGACCAACATCATGTCATGTTGATCATTTTAGAAAAAGTCCCATATCAATAATCACTTATAGTTTTCATGAAGAAGTCGCTACAAACTTGTTTTTTAAAAACCTATTTTTAGATCTGGCGGCCATCTTGGATTTCACATCAACATGAATTTTTGCTAGGATCAACTAGACTTCATGGGCAACATTTCTGTAAAGTTTCATAAAAATCCATTCAGTAGTTTCAGAGGAGAAGTCGCTACAAAAAAAAGTTTACGGACAGACGGACGGACAGACAGACGGACGACTGGACGCCGCACCACGGCATAAGCTCTGCTGATCTCTGATAAGTAGAGCTAAAAATGAGTCTCCTTAACAAATCTGTACAAAATTAAAAATAACCTTCTGTGTGGCAGATCATCATCATCTCTTATCATCTCAAAACCTGAACTTTGTCATTCCGATTTGTCTAGCACTAATTACCACCAAAACTCCTTCTTCCCACGCACAATACGATACTGGAATGAACCTAACCACTAAATACAAAAGAGAGCTCTAGCCTTGACATGTTCAAATCTAGGCTCCCTCCACCATTTTCCCCAAAGATACAGTGTTTTTATTGTTTTTAATTTTTTTAAACCTGTAATATATTAACAGATCTTTTAATTGTCTTATTTGTTACCATGACTTGCACCTCCCTATTATCTTCAAAGTTTGAAGGATTGGAGTATTTTGCAGATGCATAGTGCCCTGTTTTTCTTATCATCTTTTAGATACTCACATCCACACGGCACGCATTTATGCGCTGCACATAATCTTCAAAAGGTGTGTTGCAGTATACGCAGATAGATAGTTGAATCAACACTTCCAGTTTAAGCGGGCAGGTCAAAGGTTAGTAGGGGAAAAAACGCTTACATCATTGAAAAATTCAACATGTAAAATACAGGTATGGCGCAATGACTACTGGGCTTTATAATCCCGATTAATGGCATATAAATGTGAATGATTAAAAACTAAATGCCGAGATACATACTTCAGTGTTTGTTTTTAACGATACCCAGTACCACTTAGAGACAAATTCAATCACTATTCGTGTTTTACCGGCGGGTTGAAACGAAAAGCACCGCGCTCTGTGAAAATTCAAATAAATTTTATTTTAAAATAGTTATGGAGTATGTTACTGGTCAAAACAATTATTTTTATTGAAATGGTATAGTTTTACTGAAAGAACAAAACATTTTTAATGGGGAAAATACATCGAAATACAAACAGGAAAATCTAATAAGAAGATAGAAAGAAGGGAAAAACAACGAAGAAGAAAATTAAATTGATGTTATGGAGGGAGTGTGATCATGACAAAAGTTTGTTGTTATAAACAAGTCTCACTTTAGAGTGGTTAGTTACCTTTTTACAGAAATTATATCTAGATCTACTTTGTGTATTTGTGAGCAGGATGAGGGTGTGGCCCAGGTTGGGGAAGGTGTGGAGGAAGAAACAGAGGAATTAGATCTATAAGACAACTGATCTGATAGTGACAGGAACTTAACAAGAGGTCAATGACCTTGAAGCTCTACTGATACGTTTTTGATAGCTAGATCAATATTCCTGTGAAGTTTCATGAAACTCTGTGAAGAAGTTTCAGAGGAGTAGTCGCTTCAAGTTTACGTGTAAACAAAGATGGCCGTGGCAGCCATGTTTAATGTTGAATCAAAATAATTTTCAACAGGGACCAACACCATGTCATGTTGATCATTTTAGAAACAGTCCCATATCAAATTTCAGTTACAGTTTTCAAGAAGTAGTCGCTACACATTTTTTTCTTCAAAATCTGAGGCGTGATGGTCATCTTGAATTTCCGGCCAACCTAGGATCAACTAGATATCAAGAGCAAAATTTGTTTGTTTTTTTAATCTATTTTTAGCCATGGTGGCCATCTTGAATTTCCGGCCTGACTGAAATTTTGCTAGAATCAATTAGACATCAGGATAAACTAGATATCTAGAGCAACATTCCCATATCAATATCACTTATAGTTTTCAGGACAACTACAAATTTGTTGTTTTTTTAAATCTATTTTTAGCCATGGTGGCCATCTTGAATTTCTGGCCTGACTGAAATTTTGCTAGCATCAATTAAAATCAGGATCAACTAGATATCAAGAGCAACATTCCTGTGAAGTTTCATGAAAATCCGTAAAGTAGTTTCATAGGAGTAGTCGCTACAAGCTTTTACTATGTAACTCTATGTTAACAAAGATGGCCACTGGCAGCCATGTTTAACGTTGAATCAAAATTATTTTCGAAAAATGATCAACCTCATGTCATGCTGATCGTTTTAGAAAAAGTTCCATATCAATATCACTTATAGTTTTCAGGAAAACTACAAATTTGTTGTTTTTTTCAAATCTATTTTTAGCCATGGTGGCCATCTTGAATTTCCGGCCAGACTGAAATTTTGCTAGGATCAATTAGACATCAGGAGCAACATTCCTGTGAAGTTTCATGAAAATCCTTGAAGTAGTTTCAGAGAAGTAGTCGCTACAAAGTTTTATTATATAACTCAATGTAAAGAAAGATGGCGACTGGCGGCCATGTTTAATGTTGAATCAAAATAATTTTTGACAAGGATCAACATCATGTCATGTTGACAATTTAAGAAAAAGTCCCATATCCAGTGTCTATTCTAGAAATCAAAAAGTAGGGGGAATTTCCCCCCCATATACTTGACAATTAGGGGGGATTTAAAACAAGAGGGCCAAGATGGCCCTATATCGATCACCTGAGTAATTGTCCATTATCAAACTTCTTCGAAATCTTATGATCATATACAATCTGTGCAAGTTTGGTTAAGATTGTCCAAGAAATGTGGCCTCTGTTGTTAAAAAACATTGATATAAAGACACTGACAAAGTTTGGTAAAGATCAAAGACAAAATGAAGGTGCTAGAGTGTAACCTCTGGGCCATGGCCAAATGTGACCCAAGGGCTACATGTAATATATGAGAGCTGTGTGCCTTGTGGTTTCAGAGAAGATTTTTTAAGTTTTTCCCTATACAAGTCTATGTAAAACATGTGACCCCTGGGGCGGACCCAAATGTGACCCCATGGTCACCATTTTAATAAACTTGGTAAAGGACCATAAGCGCATAGTAAATGCAAAATATTAAACCTCTGGCTCTTGCAGTTTCAGAGAAGATTTTTTTTAATTGTTTCCTATATAAGTCTATGTAAAACTGTGACCCCCGGGGCGGGGCCAAATTTGACACCAGGGTTACCATTTGAACAAACTTGGTAGAGGACTACTAGCTTATAGCAAATGCAAAATATTGAACATCTGGCTCAAGCAGTTTCGGAGAAGATTTTTTAATTTTTTCCCTATACAAGTCTATGTAAAACATGTGACATCTGGGGCGGGGCCAAATGTAACCCCAGGGTCACCATTAGAACAAACTTGTTAAAGGACCATAGTCTTATAGTAAATGCAAAATATTAAACCTCTGGCTCTTGTAGTTTCAGAGAAGATTTTGTAAGTTTTTCCCTATACAAGTCTATGTAAAACTGTGACCACCGAGGCGGGGCCAAATGTGACCCCAGGGTCACCATTTGAACCAACCTGGTAAAGAACTACAATCTTATAGTAAATGCAAAATATTAAACCTCTGGCTCTTGTAGTTTCAGAGCACAAGAATTTTTTCAGTTTTTCCCTATACAAGCCCATGTAAAACTGTGACCCCCGGGTGGGACCAAATGTGACCCCTGGGTCACCATTTGAATAAACTTGGTAGAGGACCATAAGCTTATAGCAAATGCAAAATATTAAACCTCTGGCTCTTGCAGTTTCAGAGAAGAAGATTTTTTTCAGTTTTTCCCTATACAAGCCTATGTAAAACTGTGACCCCCGAGGCGGGGCCAAATGTGACCGCTGGGTCACCATTTGAACAAACTTGGTAGAGGACCATAAGCTTATAGCAAATGCAAAATATTAAACCCCTGGCTCTTGCAGTTTCAGAGAAGAAGATTTTTAAGTTTTTCCCTATATATGTCAATGCAAAACAGTTGACCCTTGGGGCAGGGTCAAATGTGACCCTCGGGTCACCATTTGAACAAACTTGGTAAAGGACCACATGCTTATAGTAAATGCAAAATATAAAACCTCTGTCTCTTGTAGTTTCCGAGAAGAAGATTTTTTATTTTATTTTCCTATATAAGTCTATGTAGAACTGTGACCCCTCGGGGTGGGGACAAATTTGACCCCAGGGTCACCATTTGAACAAACTTAGTAGAGGACCATAAGCTGATGCTACATGTAATGCATGAGAGCTCTGTGCCTTGTGGTTTCAGAGAAGAAGATTTTTTAAAGTTTTTTCCTATATGTCTATATGAAAAACATGCAAAATCTCAATATACAAATTTTGGATCCCCGGGCACAACCATTTTTGACCCCGGGGACTTCATTTGAACAAACTTGATAGTCTAGGCATTGGCGATCATTTTAAAAGAAAAACTGTTAAAATCTGTCCTGCGGTTCTGGAGAAGAAGATTTTTTAAGGTTTCTACCATATATGGTAATGGTGGCCATCTTGGATGTCGCGCTGACCTAATTTTAACAAATCTAAAAAGCATTCATCTAAGGATCATCCATGTGAAGTTAAGTCAAAATTAGCCAAGCAGTTTCTGAGGAGAAGTTGTTTGAAGAAAAGTTAACGACGACGACGGACGGATGACGGACGACGGACGCAGAGTGATCCCAATATATCACCTTGAGCATTCGGCTCAGGTGATCTAAAAAGTAGGGTGGAATATTTGAAAACACATGAACTGACAGATACCTTTTAAATTTGCCGTACATGTGACTGTAAACAACAATTTTACAAATTTTAAACGAGCGAAACCAATGTCTAAAACAAGCATGTCCTAAACTCATTTTTGTCTAAATTATTCCGTACAATCTGAAATCGAATGACGTCACTACGCCATGTGATACCTAGCGCCACCTAACACGGGAATACACAAATAACAGTAACTCCGCTAAGATTAACATGCTTAGTCTAGATCATCTGCGACGCTTTCTTGTTTTCAAGACAAGGATCAACTAGACATCAAGAGCAACCTTCCTGTAAAGTTTCATGAAAATCCGTCAAGTAGTTTCAGAGGACTAGTCGCCACAAGTTTTTCATATGTAACTCTATGTAAACAAAGATGGCCACTGGTGGCCATGTTTGTCATGCAATCAAAATGAACTTTGGTCAGGACCAACTGCATGTCGTGCCAGTCATTTTGGTAAAGGTTTCAAATCAATATCACTTATGGTTTTTGAGAAGTAGTCGCCACAAAATCGCATTTTTAAAATATATATTTAGCCGTGGTGGCCATCTTGAATTTCCGGCCGACCTGAAATTTTGCTACGATCAACTAGACATCAAGAGCAACATTCCTGTGAAGTTTCATGAAAATCCGTCAAGTAGTTTCAGAGGAGTAGTCGCCACAAGTTATTCCTATATAACTCTATGTAAACAAAGATGGCCACTGGCAGCCATGTTTGACAGCCAATCAAAATGAACTTTGGTTAGGACCAACTACATGTTGTGTTAGTCATTTTGGTAAAGGTTTGAGTAGTCTCAACAAAATCACATTTTTAAAATCCATTTTTAGCAGTGACGGCCATCTTGAATTTCCGGCGGACCTGAATTTGTGTTAGGATCAACTAGACATCAAGAGCAACATTCCTGTGAAGTTTCACTGATCTTTGATCAGTAGAGCTAAAAAGTACCTTACAAGTGCAGGTGCATATAAAAGATAATTCAACATGGAGATATGGAGCTATAGTTAACAATACTTTTCTGAAAAAATTATGTAACTGAGTAATACATTTTCATCAGAAGAGATAGTGTTATAGTATAGGTTATATATTTATAAGCTTCTAAATATATAACCTATACTATAACACTATATCTTCTTCTCTCTATCCTTTCTCTATTCTATTGTAACAAGGGCCTGTGCTTTTCAGGGACATAGTCATTTAAGAGACATAGTTTGTTTCATTCTGTTTAAATAACTGTATACTGCTATAAAGTCAACTGACATTAAATAAGCAAATTAAATGAAGATTGTCTTCTTTCAGTCTGCTGCAACAAAGCATTAATGATACAGTTTAGTACATTAAATCTATATTAACGTGGCTTGAAAAGAAATTAACTTCCTTCAAATATATTCAATGTTTGAAAGGAAGGAATATATATATATTCAACATGTCCACTGTATGCCACTGCTTTATTACCACAATTAATGTATCTAAAAATAATACTTCATTAAAATAATAAGATATTGATATTAAAATAAGACTGAGATAGGTTTTAACATCTTGTCCTGTCTGGCTGAATACAAAGTAGATCTACATTATTATTCTATACCTAATTTATACATCCAATCGTAGACGCTCTTTCGAGTCATGTGACCGTACAATATATTTCCGTATCGGGACGCACGCGCGTACAAAATATCCCGTATTTTGTTCGTATTGTACGCTTCACAGGTTCCATGTTAAACCTATGATAAAGACCGAAACGCGTGAAAAGGTCCGAATAAAAATCAGAACCGACAGGCTTCTGTCATTACCTAACCATAAATTGTTGTCAAGTAATGAAAACCTATCTATTGCACATATTTTTATTTAATTTTCCTTTATAACAAAAAAAAAACACAAAAAACTAGCATAATATATCATTGTTTGAAACTGACCTTCGGTAGTATTTAATCACTGTTGACAACGGAGAAATGGGCATTCTTTCAAGCAAATAAAGCTTGAGAGTAAGCCATGTCGAACACAATATATAAAATACATAGACCTACATGCAATTGTGCTTTCGATGTTCATAGCGACTTGCTTGAAAGCATGAAACAAACGAAAGTTATATCCGAATTATAAATGATTGGTTAAAATAAAGGTATAGAATAAAAAGGTTACTTAACATGGTTCTGTACAATACGGGATATATTTGGACTCGTACACAGCTGGAAAAAATCATATTGGACTCGCCTAACGGCTCGTCCAATATGACTTTTCCAGCTGTGTACTCGTCCAAATATATCTCCGTATTGTACAGAACCATGTTAAATAACCTATAATTATTAATTATATTTGCATTTGTGAAAATTAATTGACTTGAATATTGATGACAATATTTCAAATTGGTATGGATAGTTGCTAATGAATAGGCTACATATTAAATACATGTAAATGGTTAAACAACAATTATAAACTATATAAACATTATCTGTCTAGTCTTCCTTGTGTCTCTTTACACATGGTCCTATATTTAAAGAATAATAAAAATCAAGCAGTAACATGAAGTAATATATGTTTGGGTGTGTTTTCATTTTGGTATTGAATTTATGTCTCATATATGACTTTTTACCTGTTTAATGTAGCCCCCAAATATGATTTTACATAAACTTGGTTTGTTTCATATTTACATGAACAAATGTACTATCCAAATACAGATACCCTACACTGATTATTACCCCCCCCCCCCCCCCCCCAATACAGATACCCTACACTGATTATTACCCCCCCCCCCCACAATACACATACACTACACCACTGATTATAAACACCCCCTACTGATTATTACCCCCCCCCCCACAATACAGATACCCTACACTGATTATTAACACCCCCCTCCCAATACAGATACCCTACACTGATTATAACACCCCCCTACTGATTATTACCCCCCACAATACAGATACCCTACACTGATTATTAACACACACCCTCCCAATACAGATATCCTACACTGATTATAAACACCCCTCCCCTCTACTGATTATTACACCCCCCCCCCCCCTACAATACAGATACCCTACACTGATTATTAACACACACACCCTCCCAATACAGATATCCTACACTGATTATAACCCCCCCCCCCCCCCCCCCCCCAGATACCCTACACTGATTATTAACACACACACCCTCCCAATACAGATATCCTACACTGATTATACCCCCCCCCCCAAGACTAATATGAAATATATTATGCTTTTACAAATTGATAGAAACTACTCGCATATAATCTATATACACTTATTTCACAGGAATTGTCAATCAGTTGTATAGTTGTAAATATTGATTAGCATATGTTCTTTATTTCTGTGTAATTAATCAGTTAAACATTCTCTGTTGTATAAAAGCCAAGTGACAAGTGTTTGGAAGAAGAGCTTACAAATATCACCAAAAAATTGCTAAATTCAATTGAGTGTTGATGCAAACCAGTGAAGTAAGAAGAGAGTGAATGGGCACATAATCGAATCTCGCACGATCTCGTATGGCTAAAACGAGAAAGATAAGCGTCTCTGTACATGATCAGAAATTTCATCGTGATCGCTGGGCGGTCTTTAAAAATGCTTATAACTGCGACAGGTGCGCGGTTAACGCTATCAGTCAATTGTTATGAATATAGCGGAATGGGTTCATTGTACCGGTAATCAGATTCGCGTTAATCTAGTTGTAATAAAGATAAACTTGTTACACCTTCGTTGCTATTTTGACGCTTCAATACATACACATATTCTTTCAAGGTTTATTAAAATCAAGGTTTATTTATTGGCAAATGCTGGTTAGCGGTAGATGACGATTTTTATTTTGAGTGTTTGTAAAAAGGGGCGTTACCATTAAGTTAAGCGTACTAGAGTTACGAGTGATTTCTTTTTGTATTGATTTCGAAACATATTTTTTTAAGATGTCATTAATAAAAGGGAATATATATACATTATACATGCACACAATTTCGATATTTTGAGAGGGTGGTGGTGGTGGTGGGGGTGGGGTTTGATTGTTGTTGTTTTCTAAATGTGTATTCATTTATAGAAATATAATATAATTACAAAACTCTGGTGTAACCACAGACCTAACCTAATTATTAGTAAGTGCAACTGGTCTGTGGTTTATCTAACTTCTTTTTTTTTTACGTTTTCAATTATTAATGTTCTCAATTCACACTAATTTTTTTTGATTGAATTGTTTTTTATATATAACATAATAACACATTTTTAAAATACTAGCATCCGTCTAAGTGGAACTTTTAAATATCTTGTAACATGACACAGTAACTCGCAACACCGAATGAGATAATTTTGTATAAAAAAATAATATCACATGAAAAACTTGTAATTAAGTACAAGTGGGTACAACTAATAATATTAATATATTTGATGCAGAGCAATTTTGGGTACATGGTTACACAGGGATACACCAGGTACAAACTGGGTACAAGTGGGTACAACTAGTAATATTAATAGATTTGAGGCAGAGCAATTTTGGGTACACGGTTACACAGGGATACACCAGGTACAAACTGGGTACAAGTAGGTACAACTAATAATATTAATAGATTTGAGGCACATTAGTTTTGGATACCTGGTTACACAGGGCTTGAATCAGACAAGATACTAACTCAGTAAATGGCTACAGTGTATACATAAAAATAAATTGAACAGGAATACATAATGTTGGTAAAAATTGAACAGGAATACATAATGTTGGTAGGGTTTATCGAACGCTGGGGTTTAAATCCCAGTGTTTAGTAAACCCTACCACCATTATATATACACTGTAGCCAGTTAGTATAATTTCGTCTGCTTCAATATTAAGAACAGATTCAAAAAAGTTTTTTGGGGGCCATTTTGGGTTTTTTATACTCCACCCTGGCCTTTATTGAATATATTTATGACACGTTTATGTGAAAATGTGCGCATAATGACATTATTCATAGCAAAAAAATTTGAGTGAGACATCTAATCGATTCTAGGTTGTTTTACTACTCTAGTATGTTTTTTTTTCCTCCAGGATAAATAACCAATTACTTTGTTAGTTACATTAATAATTTCCAATATGATTGCTTTGTTGTATAAAATGATATTTGCAAATTATTTCCAACCTGGCTAATTTCAAATTCAAGACTGTAGATCATGCTAATCAAATCCTGAAACAACTGAGCAATTAAAACAAGAGGGCCATGATGGCCCTATATCGCTCACCTGAGTTAATTTGAACCAATACAAGAGGGCCAGGGCCAACAAGATGGCCCTAAAGCGATCACCTGAGTACTGGCACATTATCGAACTTCTTCGAAATCTTATGGTCATATACAATCTGTGCAAGTTTGGTTAAGATTGTTCAAGAAATGTGGGCTCTGTTGTTTATAACAACATTGATATAGACAGTTTAAGACGCAACATTTATATAGACAGTTTAAGACACTGACAAAGTTTGGTAAAGATCAAATACAAAATGAAGGTGCTAGAGAGTAACACCTTAGGCAGAGCCAAATGTGACCCCAGGGCTACATGTAATATATGAGAGCTGTGTGCTTTGTGGTTTTAGAGAAGAAGATTTTTTAAGTTTTCCCTATACAAGTCTATGTAAAATGTGACCCCTGGGGCGGGGCTAAATGTGAATCCAGGGTCACCATTTGAACAAACTTGTTAAAGGACCATAAGAGTATAGTAAATGCAAAATATTAAACCTCTGGCTCTTGTAGTTCCAGAGAAGAAGACTTCAATGTGTTTCCTATGTAAGTCTATGCAAAACTGTGACCCACGGAGTAGGGTCAAATTTTACCCGAGGGTCACCATTTGAACAAACTTGGTAGAGGACCATAATCTTATAGTAAATGCAAAATATTAAACCTCTGACTCTTGCAGTTTCAGAGAAGATTGTTTTTTTCCTATATATGTCTATATAAAACTGTGACCCCCGGGGTGCGGCCAAGTTTGACACCAGGGTCACCATTTGAACAAACTTGGTAGAGGACCATAAGCTTATAGCAAATGCAAAATATTGAACCTCCGGCTCTTGCAGTTCCAGAGAGGAAGATTTTTTTCAGTTTTTCCCTATACAAAACTGTGACCCCCGGGGCGGGGCCAAATGTGACCCCAGGGTCACCATTTGAACAAACTAAGTAGAGGACCATAAGCTGATGCTACATGTAATACATGAGAGCGCCGTGCCATGTGGTTCCAGAGAAGAAGATATTTTCAGTTTTTCCCTATACAAGCCTATGTAAACCTGTGACGCCCGGGGCGGGGCCAAATTTGACCCCTGGGTCACCATTTAAACAAACTTGGTAGAGGACCATAAGCTTATAGCAAATGCAAAATATTAAACCTCTGGTTCTTGCAGTTTCAGAGAAGAAGATTTTTTGAGTTTTTCCCTATACATGTCTATGTAAAACATGTGACCCTTGGTGCGGAGCCAAATGTGACCCGAGGGTCACCATTTGAACAAACTTGGTAAAGGACCATAAGCTTATAGTAAATGCAAAATATCAAACCTCTGGCTCTTGTAGTTTCCGAGAAGAAGATTTTTTAAAAATATTTCCTATATAAGTCTATGTAAAACTGTGACCCCCGGGGCGGAGACAAATTTGACCCCAGAGTCACCATTTGAACAAACTTAGTAAAGGACCATAAGCTGATGCTACATGTAATACATGAGACCTCTGTGCCTTGTGGTTTCAGAGAAGAAGATTTTTTAAAGTTTTTTCCTATGTAAGTCTATGAAAAACATGCAAAATCTCAATATACAAACTTTGGACCCCCGGAGCACAGCCACTTTTGACCCCGGGGACTTCATTTGAACAAACTTGATAGTCTAGGCGTTGTCGATCATTTCAAGAGAAAAACTGTCGAAATCTGTTCAGCGGTTCTTGAGAAGAAGATTTTTTAAAGTTTTGACCATATATGGTACTGGCGGCCATCTTGGATGTTGCGTTGACCTAATTTTAACAAATCTAAAAAGCATTCATCTAATGATCATCCACGTGAAGTATGGTCGAAATTGGCCAAGCGGTTTCTGAGGAGAAGTCGTTTGAAGCAAAAGTTAACGACGACAGACGACGGACGACGGACGAAGAGTGATCCCATTAGCTCACCTGTGAGCCTTCGGCTCATGTGAGCTAAAAAAGGCATATTTCCTTTTGATATTTGCAATTTGTCCTGTTTATTAAACTACTATAGAAGAGAATATAATATCCCCAAAAAGATTATCTGGCAAAATTAATATATACTGTAGCAGCCTTAAAGAATAGATATAATGATCAACTGTAGGTGTCGCCTGATGACCAGTGCTAATTTTGAATTACATTGTATTGCAGTCAGATAAAATAAATAATAGCTACAACTGGACAATGAACTAATCATTATTAATACCTTATCTGAGTTTCCTTCCTGCATACATATTGTGTTCTTTATGAATAACTAAATTTGTCAATACATTTGTTCCATGTAAAATCGGCATACCTAAATGTTAGTATCAACACTTGATGGAATGTTCACACAGTCACACACACTATTAAACAATCATTAGAAGTACAATGTATAACTGTTAGATGATTTATGACTCCAGCCTAATTCCTGAGATTTATGACCCATCATAAACTTCAATCAGACTCCTGTGGTGTGGTAGGGGTTTTATGACCATTGATCAACTTCAATGGAAATTCACTTCCTGTTAGTTGTAAACCTCAAACTTCCTGTAGTAGTGGTTTTATGACTCAGATAATAAACCTCAAACTTCCTGTAGTAGTTGTTTTATGACTCAGATAGTAAACCTCAAACTTCCTGTAGTAGTGGTTTTATGACTCAGATAATATACCATCATGTGTTGTTTATGACCTCTGATATATGCCTTTATCAGACTTCATTAAAAACCATTTAATTTGATTATCCCTATCTTAAACAATTAATAAGATACTCAAAAATAGAAAAAATCAGATATTTTTACATCAAAATCCTCTTTTTTTGCTTTGAATTAATGAAAATGGCTCAAAATGGTTTCAAAATTTTCGTTTGAAGTACGCACATCAACGCTTTCGTACCCCAGCAAAAAACGCAGTGAAACTGTGATGAAGCAATCATGAACATAGTGGGTCCTCCTAACAACCAAATTTGTGCCAGGACCATTTATTATCAAATACGTTGTTAGTACTTTCTGCCCGCGTCATATGACGTAACTCTTGGTTTCGCTTATGAACCTGCGACACTCAGATTCACACAACACTAGCAAAATATTAATATCAAACATAAATACTGCGTACTAAAATAAAATTAAAGTTTTCAGCTAAATGCACGTCAAGATATTTGATACGCACCAAGGCATTTGATTATTAATACAGAGATGCATTTTCCCCCTTAAGTTTACATCATTTATTATTTCCTGTTTTGCTGTCTATGTACCTGGGATAATAATTGGAGCCTCAAGGGATCCGTCTCATATAACGCCCTGCTCAGACTTTGTTTGTTTTAATGTTTTTCAGCAACGATATGTATATACATTTTTTAAATTTGCCGAGTCACGTCACTGTCGGAGTTTCACATACGGTCAAACGAACGTAATTTTTGTTATTAGTTTGTTTTAAGTAAAGCTAAAACCAACATCACTATATAGAATAAAGAATTATCTTTCAATTCGTCTTTGAAATAGCCGGCTATCGTAATACTTTTCCCAAAACAAATAAATTAAAGGGACACATGGCAATCTTGATGTGTGTGTGTATTTCTAAGGATTATAGTCCCTCCACCTACGACAGGCGTCCTACCTGACGATTATAGGCACAATAGAGTCTGGACTTTTATCTGTGTGTTGTTGTGTGATGTGTGATGATATGTCTACTTGAAGCAGCGAACTCAATGGTTTCTTTATAGTGCTGCCACACTGGAATACCACGCCGTAGTAGACATGATACCCCCACCCACCCTGTCACATTATTCTGACACTGGTCAATCAGTCGTAGCACTACCCATTATTTGCTCGTCAGGCAAGGGTTACAAGTGACTACTCCATTTTTAAAGTCTTTGGTATGACGCGGTCAGGGGACTCGAACCCACGACCTCCCGAATGCAAGGCAGACGCTATAACCACTACACCACAATAGGAATGGGTTTATATATTCAGCATCATTTTTACTTTTACCCTGGTTACATTTAAATAAATTAAATTTTCAGTATTCACTATTTCGTCTTATTATACTATATGTTTTAATATATTATTGGGGCATTAATATCAAAAATTAAAAAATATGCAAAAACAAATTGCTTAATACTATTCTTATAATTAATAATAATGATTGGACAAATGCAAGTTAAATACAGAACAACTAGCGGGACGCCATGAGTTTTTAAAAAATAAAGATTGCCGTGTGTCCCTTTAACAATGATATGTATACTAGGTTTTCTTACATTTGATCAATTGGTAAGTTGGTGCGTAACTTAGCGCAATGCGCATGCGCAAAAATACCTTACCTGTACGCGCAAGTATTCATGGGTAAATTATTATTCGGCGGATAAATTGGATTTACGACATGTTTCAAATCCAGTGCATGTAGATCTATGATATTGCCTTTTATTTTTATTTTATTCCCCCTCCCCTCTTGCCCTTACGCTTCGTAACTAAATTGCCTTATGGGTCAGCATTTCATGGTTCTTTTTTTTATTGGACTCCTTGCCAGTCCATTTAATCAATCAAACGATGGTTGAAAATTATGTGATATTGGTGCTTTTTTTTTTCTGGTGTGATGTCTTTAAGCGATGGGGAAGATTATATTAGTCAGTTTTACAATGTATATTTTCGACAATATAAACAAACATAAAACATGTTTTACTGAAACAAAAATCGATAACCTGTTTAAAATTATAAGTTAAATGTTTTAATTTTACAATATGCAGGTTTAAGGTTTAATAACCCGCGTTAGAAGGGTTATGACAGTTAATTTCCGGCCACGTAATGATATTAATGTTGAATATAATTATGTTATGTTATACGATATTGCAATATTTCGAAATATATTTAAACATATTTAACATATTTAGTACACTACGAATATTGTTTCATACGAAAGCTAAATTTTTGATGTAATGTTAGAACACAGTATAATCAGCCCATTTTCACGTTATTTTCTAAATTACTATTTCACTTCTTCAACTTTCATCGATTTGTGTGCAAAATATAACTGATTTACCTGTCGACATGCCATGAAACACCGTTTGTTCGACCGACCGACCGACCGATCCATCCATCCATTCATTCATTCATTCATTCGGGAACCATTTCTCTCATCCATCCATCCATCCATCCATCCATCCATCCATTCATTCATTCATTCATTCATTCATTCATTCATTCATTCGGGAACCATTTCTCTCATCCATGATCCATTCATTCACTCATTCATTCGTTCAGGAACCATTTCTCTGCCGAGGGAGATATTTCCCGTTTCTCAAAACACTGGTTATAGCTTTTCTATTCCCAGTATTTCCTATACAAATCACAGACAAATATGTAACATAGGGAAAGTTCACCCGAGGGGTCAGAATGGCAACCAGGGACGAGGCTCTGCCGAGTTCCTGGTTACAGTTCTGATCTCGAGGGTGAGATTTCCCTATCTCACATGGAAACTCATGATGGATTATTTTTCTCCCAGTGCAGCAGATGTGCTATATTTTGCAAAAAGGTCGTAACTACAAGGCTATAATCATACAAGGTTGTAAGTGGTAGATACGACCTTAATATTTATAAACAATTGGGTCTTAACTGGTAGATACGACCTTATTATGCTTAAGCTTGCATGTAAATGTACAACTGCTACGATGATATAATCTCGTTGTTTGTGGATATTTAACCTGTGTCATTATTTTGATGGTAATACAATCTCTTGCACCCAGATCTTTTCAAAATGGGGCTTTCAAAATGCACTAAAAGATATGCATTATTATCGTTGCTCTGCTGATTTAAAGCCAGACATATCAAATTAAATGTCTGGTTACTTATTGAATAGTTTTACATTTTCAAAAGATAGTCGGTAAAGTTATAGACTACAGAGGGTATAGGACCATGTGTTAATGTTTGTTTGTGATTGATTAGTTTTCTTTTCCTTAGTGAATACAACTCGCAGTTCTCTGTTATTAAATGTTATACTTACTAGCCAGTCTAGTGAATTATGTAAATTGGCAAAATATGTATATTTAGCGAATTTGAGACGTGAGAGTATAATAGATAATTAACGTGAATTATCGAGATTAACGTAATATTTATTATGATTGTAAACCATTATTCAAGTGTCTGTCTGAAACACATAGTTTTTGCCTACTGGCCTGAGACTTATTTTCCGAAGAATTCCTATTGTGTGAAACCTCTGATCAGTCGAGCTAAAAATGAATAGGGGTGGGGAGAAGGATCCTACCTCTGCATGTGATGGTGTGTTTGTATTCTACCCCGGCAACCTCACGGGGATCCGCATATTACATGGTGGATGGATGCAAGAATATTCATAATCGCTAAATATTAAATTAATAACTAACTCAGAACACAATAATAACTAACGCTGCGACGTAATAACTTACGTAGCGTTGAGTGATGGCGTCAATAAAGTGACGTCATTCGCCGATAAAGTTCAGTTAAGCGAAAAACTTCACGAAAACATACATAAACTGACTTAAAATGTAATAAATAGATTAGTTAACTGCTTGAATCGATTATTGGGTAGTCATTCACTCGATGGTAGACGTGTTTTGTTTTTCACTCACTCTCATACGCTCGTTCGTGAAAAGAACCACACATCTATACCACTCTTGAAGGACATCCCAGCATTTATATAATCTCTATATATCTTACATGATAGGTGACCTATGACGTCATGAAGTAACGTAGACGTCGCCTTACTATAGCGTCAAATCTGTATACTGTATCGCCTGACTTCAATAACTAAACATTTTATGAAATGCAATTCAACAAGTCATACCTACTCATTCTAACCTATTTGGTAGTATTACATAGTTTTATGTGATAAGAAAAAACAAAATTGCTCATGGTTTATGTAGGCAAAACGTAATTTAATGTGAAAATAATGCACTTCAAATAAACGGGGAAGCGAATGCGTGGCCTATATTTGCCAGTTGTATAAATCATTTTTAGACAATAAAATAATATTTAAAAGCACGATTTTCTGAAAATAAAGTTATTACCTGTTTACTATTATCAAGTAAATGTTTTAATTGTTCAATATACAGGCCTTTTAAACCGAAATTACTGTTTATTTCAAACCCCAGCCAAACCTGTTTTCGCTTCTTGGAGAAAATTTGGGAAACGAAGGTCTGACCTAAATTATAACAGATATTTCCACAATAAAAACATATTTCAAAACAAGTTTTACTGAAAAAAAAGTGATTACGGGTACCTGTTTAAATCTTCTTTTTCTTTTCTTTTTTTTTATGTCAGATTAACGCATGAAAGGTACACACAAGCAATAAGTGGTTTATAAAAAGAATGCACGAGCGTTTTCAATAAAATTCATATATTAAAGTTTGCATTATTCTTTCCTCTCTATGATTTTTTTGGTTTCCTCTCCATATATCCAGGTTGTGTGAAGACAATCTAAATATGCCGAGAATTATTTTCATTGTTTTCTCTTCATTGATATTTAAATAATGTTGCAACTCAAAGTCGCATTTTAAAACGACAGCAACACGTTGATTACTCTTAGTTATATATGCATACCAACTTGTTTCTTTCATGAAAATCCAATGAAAGAGTGATTTTCGATTCAACAGATAGAACCGTCTTACTTAAGTATTCCGACATATTAGGTAGTATTACATAGTTTCCTTTGATAAGCAGAAACTTTAACCATACTCACGGCCTGTTTAGGCGAAACATAATTAACTGAATTTTTTTACCAAATATTATGGAACCTGGATAGTATTGTTGAAGTTAAGGACTTCAAATTGTTTTGTAAATAATTAAGTTTTATGTTAATCATACGCAATACTTAACTATGAATTATCTGTTCGTTGCAGATGGATGAAGCAGAATAAGCATATTAAAATGAAATATAAGTAGGTTTAAAATTAGCGTCTTCCTATACACATCATAACACAAATTCTTAAATTGTGCAGATACACTTAATGCATGGTTTATATATTTTAACCCTTTGCGCAATTCCGGAATTGTCCTGCGCAATTCCGGAATCGTTGCGTATTTTTAGAAGTCTTACTTTGCGCAGAGCAATTCCGGAATCGTCCATATTCTAACTTTGCGTAGAATACTCAGTTGCAAAAGAAACTGGACACTTGGAAAATTTTACTTAACACCTTATCCTCTTTATCAAATGACAGTTCCCTAATGATTGGACCTAGTGAAAAACAAATGAAACATGATAGTGGCAATGGATTGATAAAAACTGTGGTACCAAACATGGCATATTTATTTTGGAATTTGTCAATTTAATTTAAAAAAAAATCTTTCAACAATTAAATCTAAACAAACTCAGTGTCCACTTTCTATTGCAACTGAGTATATGTATGTAGATTAACAGATGCCCCTCAATGGGTGTGTAAATGGGTAAATATTAATAACAACATATTGCTGAGAACAAAAATGTATAGTCTGATTTCTTTTAAGAAATCTTAAACAAGACTGAAATCTACTGTATCTTTTTTGAAAGGCATCTTATCACCAAATCAAAGTTGCAACCAGTAGTTCTTAGTTGTTAGTTTTGCATCATTGACTCACAGCCATCAGAGTCATAAAACCCTTTAAAATCCCTAGCTAGCATCACATAAAGGTCCTGCCACCACAGGAAGTCTGATTGAAGTTTATGACATAACATCACAGGAATTGTGTTGGAGCATTTATCAGTAGTCATAAAACACCTAGTACCAAATAATGGGTTTTATACTCCCCTTTGATCTTCAAATATCTGTGCAGTAGTGGAATTAAAGGGTGGAGTCTTAATATAATACAGCCAATCAAATCAAACATACATTTAGTTGTACCCACATGTACCCAGTTTGTACCTGGTGTATCCCTGTGTAACCATGTGCCCAAAATTGCTCTGCCTCAAATCTATTAATATTATTAGTTGTACCCACTTGTACCCAGTTTGTACCTGGTGTATCCCTGTGTAACCATGTACCCAAAATTGCTCTGCCTCTAATATATTAATATTATTAGTTGTACCCACTTGTACCCAGATTGTACCTGGTGTATCCCTGTGTAACCATGTACCCAAAATTGCTCTGCCTCTAATATATGAATATTATTAGTTGTACCCACTTGTACCCAGTTTGCACCTGGTGTCTCCCTGTGTAACCATGTACCCAAAATTGCTCTTCCTCAAATCTATTCATATTATTAGTTGTACCCACTTGTACCCATTTTGTAACTGGTGTAGCCCTGTGTAACCATGTACCCAAAACTGCTCTGCCTCAAATCTACAACTATTAATATTATTAGTTGTACCCACTTGTACCCAGTTTGTACCTGGTGTATCCCTGTATAACCATGTACCCAAAATTGCTCTGCCTCAAATCTATTAATATTATTATTGTACTCACTTGTACCCAGTTTGTACCTGGTGTAGCCCTTTGTAACCATGTACCCAAAAGTGCTCTGCCTCAAATATATTAATATTATTAGTTGTACCCACTTGTACCCAGTTTGTACCTGGTGTATCCCTTTGTAACCATGTACCCAACGTCGCTCTGCCTCAAATATATTATATTATTAGTTGTACCCAGTTTGTACCTGGTGTCTCCCTGTGTAACCATGTACCCAAAATTGCTCTGCCTCAAATATATTAATATTATTAATTGTACCCACTTGTACCCAGTTTGTACCTGGTGTATTCCTGTGTAACCATGTACCTAAAATTGCTTTGCCTCAAATATATTAATGTTATTAGTTGTACCCACTTGTACCCAGTTTGTACCTGGTGTATCCCTGTGTAACCATGTACCCAAAATTGCTCTGCCTCAAATATATTAATGTTATTAGTTGTACCCACTTGTACCCAGTTTGTATCTGGTGTATCCCTGTGTAACCATGTACCCAAAATAGCTCTGCCTCAAATACATTAATCTTATTAGTTGTACCCACTTGTACCCAGTTTGTACCTGGTGTATCCCTGTGTAACCATGTACCCAAAATTGCTCTGCCTCAAATCTATTCATATTATTAGTTGTACCCACTTGTACCCAGTTTGTACCTGGTGTAGCCCTGTGTAACCATGTGCCCAAAACTGCTCTGCCTCAAATCTACAACTATTAATGTTATTAGTTGTACCCACTTGTACCCAGTTTGTACCTGGTATATCCCTGTGTAACCATGTACCCAAAATTGTTCTGCCTCAAATATATTAATGTTATTAGTTGTACCCACTAGTACCCAGTTTGTACCTGGTGTATCCCTGTGTAACCATGAAATAGCTTTGCCTCAAATATATTAATCTTATTAGTTGTACCCACTTGTACCCAGTTTGTACCTGGTGTATCCCTGTGTAACCATGTACCCAAAATTGCTCTGCCTCAAATATATTAATGTTATTAGTTGTACCCACTTTTACCCAGTTTGTACCTGGTGTATTCCTGTGTAACCATGTACCTAAAATTGCTTTGCCTCAAATATATTAATGTTATTAGTTGTACCCACTTGTACCCAGTTTGTACCTGGTGTATCCCTGTGTAACCATGTACCCAAAATTGCTCTGCCTCAAATATATTAATGTTATTAGTTGTACCCACTTGTACCCAGTTTGTATCTGGTGTATCCCTGTGTAACCATGTACCCAAAATAGCTCTGCCTCAAATATATTAATCTTATTAGTTGTACCCACTTGTACCCAGTTTGTACCTGGTGTAGCCCTGTGTAACCATGTACCCAAAATTGCTCTGCCTCAAATCTATTCACATTATTAGTTGTACCCACTTGTACCCAGTTTGTACCTGGTGTAGCCCTGTGTAACCATGTACCCAAAATATTCTGCCTCAAATATATTAATGTTATTAGTTGTACCCACTTGTACCCAGTCTGTACCTGGTGTATCCCTGTGTAACCATGTACCCAAAATATTCTGCCTCAAATATATTAATGTTATTAGTTGTACCCACTTGTACCCAGTCTGTACCTGGTGTATCCCTGTGTAACCATCTCCCCAAAATTGCTCTGTCTCAAATATATTAATGGTATTAGTTGTACCCACTTGTACCCAGTTTGTACCTGGTGTATCCCTGTGTAACCATGTACCCAAAATAGCTCTGCCTCAAATATATTAATATTATTAGTTGTACCCACTTGTACCCAGTTTGTACCTGGTGTATCCCTGTGTAACCATGTACCCAAAATTGCTCTGCCTTAATCTATTAATATTATTAGTTGTACCCACTTGTACCCAGTTTGTACCTGGTGTATCCCTGTGTAACCATGTATCCAAAATTGCTCTGCCTCAAATCTATTCATATTATTAGTTTTACCCACTTGTACCCAGTTTGTACCTGGTGTATCCCTTTGTAACCATGTGCCCAAACTAAGGTATGTCCTAAAACAATATTAATTATTAATGCAAACATGTCCAATACTTTTGTATCCAATGTAACCAGGTAACAAATAACATACCCTATGGAAAACATTTGTGTTTTTAGGACATATCTATGTTCATTGGCCAAAATATATATTTTTTAAAATTACTCACTTACATAGTTGAAAATCCTTTGGCTTAAACAAACGCCCGAAATAATAGAAATCTGTCGGGTTTAGACTCTATCATAATGCACAGACATTTTTTTCTTATTTTTTTTTTGGCTGGATTGCGTATCCAGGCTTATTTCCATCTGTCTGTCCGTCTATCCATCCGTCCGTCTACGAGTTTTGAAGTTTTCGTTAAAGTTTGTTTTTTTCCTCATTTTTCAAAAAATGAATTGTCGAAAAGCTTTGAAACTTGTCACTTGTTTAATATCGTTACAAATGTTATATGAAAATAACCCTAACTATGTTATTTATTTTACCTGGACTATCCTCCCTTTACACACAGATTTTTCAGTTAAAATGTTAAATTCGCAATCCGGCGTTCGCACCACTATTGGTGCTTCACCTTTTTTTTTTTGGTTACCTTTAACAAAGTTTGATGTTTCCACTGGACCCCCATATAAATGAAACGTTCCTATGCCAGTGTACCTGTAACCGTAACCGGTCATCTGCGAGTAGTTCAAATTTGAAGGTGATGAAAACAAGGTTTGGAAACTTTACCCGTCTTCTGCTTCAATCGATCTATGCTTTTCTCTGTCCTATCATTTCACTATTTTTGTTTTTCTACCACCGACAGAAACATTAGGGTCAAATAGGACACTCAGTTTCTTAAAATGTAGATGTAGAAACTAATAAGTATATTGAGCACAGCTAGTACTAAACTTCAAGAACAGTGAAACAAACCCAACATCTTTTCTACATAGCATTTGATGAATTTGGTGCATTTTCAGAATTATATTGATGAAAAACGTCGGACCCGGTGTCCTCCACCCTCAGACATACTCAACTAAATGTGATTTAACTAATATTCTGAAAATGGACCACCATTTATTAAATATCAAGTAGGAAACAACAAATTCCTATGTTTTAAAAACATTGTACTTTTCTCAAACATACATCATCATAATGATAAGGCAATACGTATGAATCAATTTAACACACGTTGAAGACAAGACAGATATTGGAATAAAAAAATCTTGTATAAAAAAAAATTCGTAATGACATAACGTTGAAACCGTAATTACATGTTGTTCGGCAAAATAATGTACGCGTGCATCAGGGTTTATGTATATATATATATATCTTACATACACTGATGTAGTAGCAGCTTTTTTGACGGTTAGTGTTTCAGCCAATGTCGATCCAGACTGGACCATGACTAGACAGCCGTTCTAAGTTCGTTCCATGTCATATCTGTCCTGTCTGGGAACGAATTGAAATTTGACCGAAGCATTGTGGTGTACTGGTTAGAGTGTCTGCCTTTCATTCTGGAGGTCGTGGGTTCGAGTCCCCTGACCGCGTAATACCAAATACTTTAAAAATTGAGTAGTCAATTGTAACCATTGCCCGACGAGCAAATAATGACTCCATTGTTCCTATAATCGTCGGGTAGGCGGACAGACTATAATCCTTAGAAATACACACACACACACACACACACACACAAATTGAAATTTGTTGGGAGTGGGATGTCACGATTCATAAGACATGTACAGATAGACTTGCACTAGACGTGAGAATCATGGCTCTTATGGTGGTATATACCTACCATGGTATAGGTACACACCAGAAGAGCTACGATTCTCGCAGCTAGACTTGCACATATTGGTGCATATCCTGGGGGTACCGATGGCCGTGGTAGTTAATAGCAAACTAATTAAAAGAAATGTATAAGTCTGTGATTAGGTATCTTATTATTCTTTATCTAAAAAAACATTTTCACTTAATTATAAAAACTTTTTCAGCCAATAGATATCAGTTTACCATACGTAAAAGTGTTGTTAGTTAAGGAAGTACAGCCGTCATATTTGTTTCGCTTGGGTACCGATCGCCGGTGTAATGGTACAATATTGCCTTTGCTGCTGAAATTAATAGCATACTAGACAAAACTTCTCGCCAATATGGTAAAAACAAAAGAGCAACAACAGCATACTAGACAAAACTTCTCGCCAATATGGTAAAAACAAAAGAGCAACAACACTTTAATAAATCGAAGATGTTTGTTTTGTATTTTGAGATTTGGATTGATTTGATCACCATTACTATTTAAAAAAAAAAAAAAAAAAACAACAACATAAAATATGTCCACAATAAGTTCTTTCTATCTTTCTGATTTAAATGCCACAGTGAGGGCACAGGAAATTATACTATCTCTTCTCAGACACTATTCCAATGGTGGGAAACTGGAATACAGAAATACAAAAAATAATCAGATTTTTTATTTTTAAAATAGCAAGAAGTTTTACCAAGTACATTCCATTTACCATATAAGGAGATAACGTGAACAGATATTCTGAGAAAAAGCGTATATGTCCATGACGTCATATGAAATTATTGTTTTGCTTTCTATATAGCAGACGCACTTTGCTTTGCAGGGTTTTTCGATGTTTTTAAATGGAAGTATTAAATGTGATGATTAAAATTCTCCAGAATACCAAGTTTTATGAATTAAAATGGACCTTACACGTAAAAAGGGCATTTCACGACACTTTGGTAAGTTGACACGCACCATTTGTAAACAAAGAACAGCGGAAGTAACAGCGCGAATTCGGATATTTCGGATTACACCGGCGATCAGTTCCCACCGGTGAAAGGTACCCAAAGGATACATACCATACAATCAAACATGAACTGTGCTCGCCCTATAGGTTTGACCTATTTCATATTATTTATATCGTTAATTAGGTAAACAAATGATAGTAACTCGCAAAAACAATTATAAATGCCAGCAAACATAATTGATACACTCATCAACCATAGTGTTTACATTGGTTACGGCCGATGACGCCTTATTGGAATTTTTACTTTTAACTTATAGACTTTGAAGTTGACACTAGCTTCGAAATTGTAATCAGTCAAAAATGATCTACCACACATGTGATTATATTTATTCAAGATGAATATGCACGTTTACCTTTGTCAAATGGTGACAGCTGTACACATTTATTCATGGAACAAAGTTTTACTTTCGTTTCATGTCACACACTCCCGCCATTGTCAGAAATCGTTTGGTTCCCGCAATACTATTTCCGGAGTTTGCGTTCAGTTAAGGTTACATTGCACCATTGATTTTCCTTCTTTGTTTTACATAGGACGAATGTATATCAAGAGATAAAAAACGCGCATTTTTCTCCGTAGAAAATTTTAAAAAACATATCAATCAAACGATCGAGCGTCCGCCAATATAAAAATGCAATAAAAACAGGGGTTCATGTATCATATAAGAACAAGCCGATCTGTTGAATGACGTCACGTTCTATTTTGACACGTCACAGATAGATTTACCCCATTTCTACTTTCGCTTTACTGTCTATGTCAATTATAATTAAATATCTCAAACAAACACTAATCAATGTTCACAATACATCATTTGGCTGAATTATAGGTAATAATAACAAAAAGCAATCAAAAGCATGCATTTTGTATCACTAGTAAGGCAGGGAAACGTTTTTTATTAGGCACTATTTGACTATACACCACGGAAGCACAAACGCAATGGTGCAATGCAACCTTAAAGAGAAGCACACAAAGTTCATAATTTGTAAATGTAAAGTTTTTATATTCTCAGCTATATATCACGCTCAAAAATGCATAAATAGGTACGTATACAGAACCCTAACCAACAGTACCATCAACACCTATAAGAGATTGACCAAACCATCTTGTTGCCTCCTCTGTAAATAAAACCTTGATAAAATGCATATTTACCAATAAAGGCTAATTGCCCAAATCCAAAATGTAAATAATAATCTAAAATGAGGCCGTTTTATGTTTCTATAAACCAGCAAAAGGTATGGTCAATCAATAACGGGTTAGAATCTCACTAATATGTCAGTATAATGCGCCTAGATGTCTTGAAGAGGGAGGCCGGACCTGCAACGTCAACTTATCTACGTAAGCGCGGTCAACGGCCCATTGTCACAAACCTTAAGTGGGTGGCACATGTGCACCTGGGCACCTTCAAGAACCATCAAACCATCAACGCATTCGAGATTCAACCTACAAGACGACATCACCCAGGGAAGCTCCCACCGTTGAAGCTTCAAGCCTCCCCCAAGTTGATCCAAACTGACCACGTCCAGACACTAACCAAGCCTCGTGCCCCGAGGCATTAAACCCAAAACACACAAATACACACCTTTGATATGCAACTGCTGACCATTGAAACTCATTAAGCCACAGTTACGTAAAAAGAAAAAGCAAGTTGCCCAATAAACCCACAACCCTGACCATTAAAAAGAAATACGATACCTTGTCAGTATGCGTATACCCCATCACTGCCCCAAAATCCCAAACCAGGGTCCATGGCCCCATAAAAGAGGGCTATGGCCACTTGGTATTAATATAAATACGGTACGATGCCAGGCAACAAGCAGGGCAGTACGCGTAGCCAACATCGCCCCCACGGCCCGTCATCCCAGGCCAATCCATAGATAACAAGTAATGCAGTTGCGGACCCAAAACAAACAATTAAAAAGAAACAGCTAGAAAAAACACCAAACTCACCCATAATTTGGCAGACAATTCAGACACTTTGGTCGACTCTGAGGAGGAGTCATTCAATTCAAAATTCAAAATCAAAATCTTTTTAGTCCAAACATAATGCCGAGTCAACGGGGGGATTCTTCCCTGAGGCTAATATGGTAGAGGGACTATACACCTTAGAAATAATCAATCAATCTTACCTTGCATTTAATCTTGACTTTTTCTACTGACTGACACAGGCGTACAACTGCTCGAAATTGCCCGTAAGTGTATGCAGCAGAATATATATAATCACAGACATATTAATACATATAATACAGAGACAGTGGGTCAGTAAAAAACAAGAAATTGCAGCACAGCTGCTGGAAAAATGTTGGACAATTCTGAACATAATATTATCACATAACATGGCGCCCGGGAGTGCAGTAAAGCCATGACTTATTTCTCGTAACACACTAGTGTATTACAGATGCAAATTAGGACCGAATCACTGTGTTTGTATACGTTAAAACTGTTAATACCAATTGTTTTCATGGTATTTCATACGGTACGTTCAGACGCCTTAATTATTTATCATTATTTGAAATCTTACTTCATAAAATGAACGTTAGTAACGTTAAATTTGGTTTAGGGTGTCGCATTATTTGTAAGGCGAACGCATTTACAACCTCGTAACGTAGCGACGTCGTGTAAACAACAAAACGACGTCATGATTTGCCTTACAAATTGCCGCCGTATATAAGGAAAATTTACAACTATCACGTCGTAGGTGGGTTATGTGATAAACAGAATCTTACATTCGTGACTGTGTGTTATTGACTTTAATAAACTCGTTGGATAAAAAGATAGGCTCTTATCCTATCATTTTATCCAACTCGTTTATTAAAATCAATAATACACAGTCACTCATGTAAGATCCTCTATTTAATATTTCAGGGATCAAGCTAGGGGAGAAGGAGAGTACAGCGAAGTCGGAAATTCACAATTATTTATATTGGTTTAATAAAACTGGATGAATGATTTATATATGTTGTCAATTTTTATTTAAATATATGATATATCTAGGCCTCTTGTTTCATTTCAAATTAAAGTGTTTTTTAACTTTCGTGTTTTAATAATTTAATTTTGAGTGGTCATATTCAATATGCATATCATTATCAGAGAATTTAATATGAATGCCATTAACGGCTCATCAACACATTATAGATTATTTAGAGCCGCCCCATGAGAGAGGGGAATGATAGGTGTGTAGGACCATACCCTTACTCATACCGAAGTTTCTTTGTGTTTTACATGACATATTGTGAAATCTAGTGCATTTTGAAAACATTTGCTAAATCCTTTGATAATGACCACGTGCGAGGCCCTTAAGATCTGACAAGCATAGGCTAACATTGCTTGTCGAATTTTAGGTGTGTGATGGTTTTGGGTGAGATGATAGCCTCTGGTTCGCCCTTGTTATTTGGGGATTAGCCAATTCAATCTGTAAGGTATGAATTGAATGTTGTTTAATGACTCATCAACACATTATTCGTTATTCGAGAGAGGAGATAACACACAGGAATCTGGAACCTGACATACTATAACGAATATATTCGTATCTATAGTTCTTTAAAATAACGTGCTTGGAGGATAGACTCCAATATATAAAACCTCCCAATTTACGTCCCCATCCGACGGACGAGGCTATGAAAAGCGTCTTGCTGAAGAACACAAAGACGAAACTCAGTGGCGATGGTGAGGCTTTACCCCTGGTTCAGCGGATTTCAAGTTCAGTGGTTGTCAATAGGGCCACACCTGCCCCTTTATAAATTATGAAGCGGTATTTAAAATATTCCTTTACTCATTTTAATGAAATTGAGACCAGACGCTCATTTACGCTCGCAATCATATTGTGTGTGTTTGGATGCCAGACGGGGACTACAACTGTAAATAATTAAACCTTTTGCGAGATACACACATCTTGTCAAATTGTTGTTATACACCTCGCTGCGCTCGGCATTATTTTGGCGTTTACAGCACCATTTCACCATGTTTACCACACTGTCATAAAATTGTTATAACATATGAATTTGTAAGCGATTTGGGGCTCCGCTTCTCGAAGCTTATCTATGAATTTGCTTAATGTTCGGAGTCTCGCTTTTTGCGAATTGCTGATACTGCAGCATCAAAAACTCAAAAATTATCAAAAATATACCTTTTTAATAGTCATATTTAAAATGGTTTTATTTACATAACCAATGTAAAACATACATTCTTTTTATATATATAATACGTTTGCAGTAATGATTTAAAGACGAGCCTGGCGTTTAGAGGTTAAAGAAATTTCCAAATGCAGGGTACATAGTCTAAATATACGAATTTTGGTACTGTTATTTATAAAATAATAACGTTGATTTTTTTAAATCATATTTAGAATGAGTCATTTTCATAACCAATGTGAAAAATACAATTAGAATTTGATAATTAGTTTGTAATAATGGTTTAAAGACAAGCCCGGCGTTTCTAAAACGGAGCCCGGCGTTTTCAATTTCATGCAAATACAAACATTAAAAACATGATTTTTTTAAAATATTTTTATCATTATCCTTTATTTAATCATATACCAATACATCAGATTAGTTTCCAGAATCTAAATATAATGCTATGTTTCGTCTTTGTAATAGATAATACAACACACGCCGATCTGATTCATGTACCTATCATTTATATTTTCAAGAATGTGGCATTCAAAGTATCTTACCTCGAAGTGAAAACAAGAATAGCGTTTCCTATATGACAAACTGTATGAAAATACGTTACACACTGTGTACTGCTCGGCTGAGAACCAATTCATTCATCGGTGTCTCACTTATACGCGTATTCGGCTCGGCACACTCTTTGCATATACGGAGTTATAGGGGAGTGAACATTGTAGACCATAGCAATTAGCACATGTTTACTCACATGACCGTTGACGTCATGTTTACAATATCGCATGACGTCATGTTTTACATATCGCATGACGTCATGTGTAACGTCAGTCGCTGATGCACCAGTTACCCCTAACGTTACTCAAGTCTTGACGTCACATGCTGCTTCTCACACAAAAAAAGCAAGAAATTTACATTTATACGCTTATTGATGCAAGTCTGAATCCGCGTACCATACGCCGTTCTTAAAAATATAAAGCAGGCCGGACGATGTAAACACCGGACAAAGAACGCAGTCGGAATAATGTCGTAAATATGAATAATTTGGGGCTTCGCTGCGCGAAGCTTAGTGATAATATAAATGTGTGTTGTTTAATTTCGGGGTTTCGAGCTATGCGCGAAGCTCTGTGGCTCGTTTGTCGAGCTTTGCTCGTCCGTATTGTTTTCATGACTTTCGCGAAAGTTTACTTTGTGGTTTATTTTGACTTTTTACGGTAATCGCCGCCATAACCGAAAAAGTGATTACTAGCGAGTGCAAGCGAGCTCCTCTGGTATCTTGCAGGCGAAAAGTAAACATACCCATCCATCCTTTTGAAAAGTTTTGGGTCATTTACGGCAGTTTATGGGCGACTTCAATCGTCAAGTAGCATATTTCGTTACGAAATTAACGTAGAAATCATTAAGAATGGTGGTTTCCAATCAGAATGAGGTGAAAAAACATTAAAAACCTTTCTCGAACCCATCCAAAAATGACAATGAAATTGCATTTTTACCTATGACTATGTCGCCAAAACGGCCATTAACCGGAAGCATAGCCCAAAGCGTTACCTTGCGCGTTGTTCATTGCGAAAATTCGTCAACACATTTCACATTTTAATAAAAGTAGATTTCGTGTCGCAGAAATGTAAATGTCTTGCTAACCGATTAGGATAAACAAATGATTTGGTTAAAAACTATCTTTCATTTGTTTATTTTCCCGTAAAACCATAAATGCAATCGGAATTCTTCGCAGATTTCCGTATTCGGTCGTCTACTATTGTAAGCCATTGACGGAAATCGACGAGGTTATTCCGTGTTCATTCGTGTCAAACCCGAACAATCTGGCAATTTCCGGAAATGTTACGGAAATTATAATACAATGACAAGACGTCATTGATTTACGTCATCATCGTATGTCGTCACATTATGACGTATGGTCTGTTAGTAAACAATTAGTGAGCAAGGTGATTATTACCGATCCATCTTTCTTGTTTCTTTTTTCTTTCTTTCTTTCTTCCAATACTATTGACGTAATATGAAATAGGCACTGCCTAGATAACGGGCAAAGTACTTCGATATAATTAAATTAATTGTGTATGGGAGGGAGGGGGAGTTGTGTGTGTATGTGTGTGTATGTGTGTGTGTGTGTGTGTGTGGGGTGGGGGGGGGGGGGGGCAGGTGGGGCGGGCGGTATAATTTATTTGGTGATAACAGGTAATAAAGATTAAATAAATATTCTCAATAATAGATAACAAATTATTTTTTTCGCCAGTAACAGTTTAACAGAAAAAAACACACTTCCCACCCCCTCCACACACACTCACTACCCCCTCACTACCTATCACTACTACCTATGAGTCTCATTCATTAAACATAGTAAAAACATATGGCTTCTTCACATAACGATTTTGATGGGTGTTAATGCCAAACGAATATAATCTTGATATTCCAATTTTATGTATACACTTACATGGACGTAAGGGTGGATTCAACCCACGTCTCCCCATACTCCCTCCACCATCCCCAGCCTGCTCTCTCCACAAAAAGCATGATTTCACTCACTCCAAAATTTAAAACGGATCTGCGCACGTTTCTAGATAATGATTCATTGAGATTATCTACAGTACTGGAACTTTTCTAACACGAGATTGACATTTAAAATACTTAAGCCAAATAAACTAATAACTGTGTTTACTGTGACCCGACCGACTCCTTTAAAACGCCACCGACACCAAGCCAAATAAACTAATAACTGTGTTTACTGTGACCCGACCGACTCCTTTAAAACGCCACCGACACCTCTTTTTGAGAATACAACAAATCTAATTATTCCGACAATAGTAATTAAGATTTTGATATGATCAAATTTAATAGTTAGAGTTAATTATCACCCTTAAAAAAGAGACAGGTATATATTTAAGGCCTTAATTTAACTGTACAAAGTGTACTTTTGATCGAAGTGCTTGCCCGTTACATAGCCTAGGTAGTAACTATTTTATATTGTTATGTAACATGCAGTTCTATTTGAAAATGTCAACTAAGGTCAACCAAGGAATTGAAGAAAGGGGCGACTCATGGCTGTGGGCTTCGCTTCGCGAAGCTTACCAAAATATATATAATTGCTTAATCGGGGCTTCGCTTCGCGCGAAACTCACCGGATTTGTTTTTATGTTGGAATATATTAGACATATTTTAAGGTAAAGATAAGTACAATGTCACAGATGCATCTGAAAATACCCATCCCTTTTCCATTGCCAGACCGTATCATGCATACTTGCAAATAGTGCAAAACTAATTATCCCATTTCCACGCACATGACGTCATGTTTACAAATTATGTTGCATGACGTCATGTTTAACTTCAGTTGATGATGCACCAGTTACACTTCTTGACGTCACATGCTGCTTCTCACAAGTTAAAAGTAAGAAGTTAACATGTAAGTAACTTGCAAATACGCTTATTGATGACAGTAAAAGGTTCAGAATCCGTGTGCCATAGGGTGTACTAAAACAATCTGAAGCAGGCCGGACGAGGTAAACTCCGGACATGAAGCCTCTCCTGCTCTTCACAGCGTGCACGTCGCGGAGAGGGCACTGGTGACACTTATGGTGTTTGTATGGGGGTACCAGGGGCGGATCCAGGATTTCAGCTTAGGGGGTGCGTAATATATTGGTCAATTTTCGGGTCCGTCTCTAGCCTCATAAAACGTTTGCGGTAGTGCATTTATAGGGTAAAAAAGTCCGTTTTCAAATAAAAAGATTTAATAATGTGTTAATTAAACCACTTATTAGCCATTATGCGTCGAGCGAGCGAAGCGAGCGAGAACAAAAATTATACTGAGGGCGTCCATCTAAATTGTTTGATGTTTTATCTACAGTAACATGGACATACACGTATGAATAACAAAAGTCCGTTTTCAAATAAAAGAATTTAACAATGTGTTAATTAAACCACTCATTAGCCATTATGCGGCAAGCGAGCGAAGCGAGCGATAATTTTTTTTATACTGACGGCGTGCAACGAAATTGTTTGATATTTTATCTACAATAACATGGACATACATGTATGAATAAAAAGTCCGTTTTCAAATAAACGGATTTAACAATGTGTTAATTAAACCACTCATTAGCCATTATGCGTCGAGCGAGCGAGAAATTTGTTTATACTGAGGGCGTGCATCGAAATTGTTTGATATATTATCTACAGTAACATGGACATACATGTATGAATTATAAAGTCGTTTTCAAATAAAAGGATTTAACAATGTGTTAATTAAACCACTCATTAGCCATTTATGCGTCAAGCGAGCGAGAATTTTTTTTATACTGAGGGTGTGCATCGAAATTGTTCGATATATTATCTACAGTAACATGGACATACATGTATGAATAAAAAAGTCCGTTTTCAAATAAAAGGTTTTAACAATGTGTTAATTAAACCACTCATTAGCCATGATGCGTCGAGCGAGCGAAGCGAGCGAGAAAATTTTTTATACTGAGGGCGTATTTGATATTTTATCTACAGTAAAATGGACATACATGTATGATCCGGAATTTTTAGGGGGGGCGCGCGCCGGGTGGCGCGCGCCCCCCTGGATCCGCTAGTGGGTACGCATTGCCAGCCCTGTACAACATTGCTGGTGTGGTAAATCACTATATTCGCGTATAGTGACTAACACACTGGTACTTCTGAACTGGTTTGTCTCGGTTCAGGAGCATGAGTGTCACTTGACTGATAGTGAAGAAGGCCCCTGCGCCCCCGTCAAGGCAGCCATCATCTGGATAGAAGTGAGCAAACTTGGAAGCTGGAAGACAGAAGTCCGCGGGCCGGAGCCGAGATCCACCAACACAGAGTAGAAGTAGCAGCAGCAGTAACTAGTTAGTAATAGTTAGGGATCGACGCCGAGGCCTACATTCGACCGTAGTCAACCAGCAGAAGAGGGAGCACGGGATCTCAGCTATCCAGATGATGTCAGCAGCGCAGGGGCCATATTGTGACGGGTGTGGCCCCAAACACAAGGACCCCCGACCACTAGCGGCTGTAGGGCAATACACCTAGCGGATGTAGCGTAGCGGATAGGCCACCTCGACCACCAGACCACCACTTCACCGCCACAGCGACAACCACAGAGCAGCAGCGACATCCACCTACATAACTACAAGAGAACCGACGACACAGCAACACAGCAGCACCAGATCAACCAACACACATCAACGATACAACCGTCCAGACTCTATTGTGCCCATCGCGGCAGGGCTACCTTGTCGTGTTCGTTGGCGGAGGGACGTAAAACCTTAGAAGTACACACACACACACTCCGGACATAAAGAACGCGGTGTCTATCAAAATGGCCGACATAATGTCGTAAAGATGAATAAGTTAGAACTTCGCTGCTTGGACCTTAGGGGGTAATGTAACTGTCTTGTTTTTTTAATTTCGGGGCTCAGTGGCTCGTTTGTCGAGCTTTGCTCGTCTGTATTGTTTTCACGACTTTCCTGAAAGTTTACTTTGCGTTTTTGTGTGACTTTTTTCGATTTTCCAATCTATAAACAAAAAGGAGATATAAATAACCCTGATAATTATAGAGGCATAACAATACTCAGTTGCTTTGGTAAATTGTTTACAGCAATCTTAAATACTAGACTAAATAAATTTTTGGAAAGCTCGGGAATTCTTGGTGAAGAACAAGCAGGCTTTAGGAAAAAGTGTAGTACTGTAGACCACATTTTTACATTAAAAATGTTAGTTGATTTTTATCTGCATAAAAATAAAAAACTTTATTGTTCTTTCATAGATTACCGTAAAGCGTTCGATTCTGTACATAGATTGGCATTGTGGACAAAACTGTTACAGAATAATATAGATGGCAAGGTTTTCAAAGTTATATATTCTCTGTATGATAAAGCTAAATCGTGTGTTCGTTCTGGTCAAGGCTTGTCCAGTTTCTTTGTGAGTTGTACAGGTGTTCGTCAAGGCGAAAACCTGTCCCCAATACTGTTTTCGATCTTCCTTAATGATCTAGTGCAACATATGTCTGGTTCCTATGATGGCCTGGAGTGTCTTTCTGATAGTATTAGGGATCGTCTTAGTGACGATACTATTGACACATATCTCAAGTTGTATTTGCTTTTATATGCGGATGATACTGTTGTCTTTGCTGAATCAGCTGCTGATCTACAGCTAGCACTTAATTCTATGTATGATTATTGTAATACTTGGAAGCTAGAGGTGAATATTGCAAAAACTAAAGTTGTAGTTTTTTCTAAAGGTAAAATCCGTAATATCCCAGTATTTACTTATGGGGGCTTAAATCTTGATGTGGTTGATGA